>JBBBDQ010001240.1:865000-917500 GCA_037127315.1 Ascarosepion bandense | reverse complement strand
CCTCATCTTTGTTGCCATTTGTACGACGTTTAATAATAGATCATTCTATGTGTCTATATTTCTGAGATGAGGTAGTATTTACAGAATTTACATTATTCGGACTATTGTCCTCATCTTTGTTGCCATTTGTACGACGTTTAATAATAGATCATTCTATTTGTCTATATTTCTGAGATGAGGTAGTATTTACAGTATTTACATTATTCGGACTATTGTCCTTATCTTTGTTACCATTTGTACGACGTTTAATAATAGATCATTCTATTTGTCTATATTTCTGAAATAAGGTAGTATTTACAGTATTTACATTATTCGGACAATTGTCCTCATCTTTGTTGCCATTTGTACGACGTTTAATAATAGATCATTCTATTTGTCAATATTTCTGAGATGAGGTAGTATTTACAGTATTTACATTATTCGGACTATTGTCCTCATCTTTGTTAACATTTGTACGACGTTTAATAATAGATCATTCTATTTGTCTATATTTCTGAGATAAGGTAGTATTTACAGTATTTACATTACTCGGACTATTGTCCTCATCTTTGTTCCCATTTGTACGACGTTTAATAATAGATCATTCTATTTGTCAATATTTCTGAGATGAGGTAGTATTTACTGTATTTACATTATTCGGACTATTGTCCTTATCTTTGTTACCATTTGTACGACGTTTAATAATAGATCATTCTATTTGTCTATATTTCTGAGATGAGGTAGTATTTACAGTATTTACATTACTCGGACTATTGTCCTCATCTTTGTTACCATTTGTACGACGTTTAATAATAGATCATTCTATTTGTCTATATTTCTGAGATGAGGTAGTATTTACAGAATTTACATTATTCGGACTATTGTCCTCATCTTTGTTGCCATTTGTACGACGTTTAATAATAGATCATTCTATTTGTCTATATTTCTGAGATGAGGTAGTATTTACAGTATTTACATTGTTCGGACTATTGTCCTCATCTTTGTTGCCATTTGTACGACGTTTAATAATAGATCATTCTATTTGTCTATATTTCTGAGATGAGGTAGTATTTACAGAATTTACATTATTCGGACTATTGTCCTCATCTTTGTTGCCATTTGTACGACGTTTAATAATAGATCATTCTATTTGTCAATATTTCTGAGATGAGGTAGTATTTACAGTATTTACATTATTCGGACTATTGTCCTCATCTTTGTTGCCATTTGTACGACGTTTAATAATAGATCATTCTATGTGTCTATATTTCTGAGATGAGGTAGTATTTACAGAATTTACATTATTCGGACTATTGTCCTCATCTTTGTTGCCATTTGTACGACGTTTAATAATAGATCATTCTATTTGTCTATATTTCTGAGATGAGGTAGTATTCACAGTATTTACATTATTCGGACTATTGTCCTCATCTTTGTTGCCATTTGTACGACGTTTAATAATAGATCATTCTATTTGTTTATATTTCTGAGATGAGGTAGTATTTACAGTATTTACATTATTCGGACTATTGTCCTTATCTTTGTTACCATTTGTACGACGTTTAATAATAGATCATTCTATTTGTCTATATTTCTGAGATAAGGTAGTATTTACAGTATTTACATTATTCGGACTATTGTCCTCATCTTTGTTGCCATTTGTACGACGTTTAATAATAGATCATTCTATTTGTCAATATTTCTGAGATGAGGTAGTATTTACAGTATTTACATTATTCGGACTATTGTCCTCATCTTTGTTACCATTTGTACGACGTTTAATAATAGATCATTCTATTTGTCTATATTTCTGAGATAAGGTAGTATTTACAGTATTTACATTACTCGGACTATTGTCCTCATCATTGTTCCCATTTGTACGACGTTTAATAATAGATCATTCTATTTGTCAATATTTCTGAGATGAGGTAGTATTTACTGTATTTACATTATTCGGACTATTGTCCTTATCTTTGTTACCATTTGTACGACGTTTAATAATAGATCATTCTATTTGTCTATATTTCCGAGATGAGGTAGTATTTACAGTATTTACATTACTCGGACTATTGTCCTCATCTTTGTTGCCATTTGTACGACGTTTAATAATAGATCATTCTATTTGTCTATATTTCTGAGTTGAGGTAGTATTTACAGTATTTACATTACTCGGACTATTGTCCTCATCTTTGTTGCCATTTGTACGACGTTTAATAATAGATCATTCTATTTGTCTATATTTCTGAGATAAGGTAGTATTTACAGTATTTATATTACTCGGACTATTGTCCTCATCTTTGTTGCCATTTGTACGACGTTTAATAATAGATCATTCTATTTGTCTATATTTCTGAGATAAGGTAGTATTTACAGTATTTACATTACTCGGACTACTGTCCTCATCTTTTTTCTGCCATTTGAACGACGTTTCAGTTGTTGTACGCTCCGGCCTTCTTCCGGTACTTAGAATGTCACAATCACTGGGGTATATCATTCTCATTCCTTGCGTAAAGCCTCTTTTAGTAGACATTAGTTACCTCCCTCTAACCCTCTTGTTTACCAATGCTGTATCCGGCTATTGAACACACAACTCGTTGGGTCAATTCATAGGAACCAACCAACGTCTATATCCACTGGGCCATGTGAGTTCACTACCAAGCTACCTGGACAGTCGCATAAAGGACTTTTGCGTTCCAGACAATTGCGTACCAGGATATTTGGGTCTTAGACAGTCGTGTTCCCGATATTTGCGTCGCGGATATTTGCGTCGCGGACATTCGCGTACCAGGATATTTGCGCCCAGGAGAGTTGCATACCTGGATATTTACGCCTTAGATATTTGCGTCCCGGACATTCGACAGACATTAGACAGACATTTTTTGGCCCGGCTATATGGCCGGGAATTCCCACTATAAAATGACCATGTGTCACATCCGGCCTACGTGGGAAGGCTAGTAAATACAGTCCCGGACATTCGCGTCCTAGGATGTTCACGCCCTGCAGAGTCGTGTATCGAATATTTGTGACCCGGATAGTCGCTTAAACGAGATATTACGCCCTGCAGAGTCGCGTACCGGATATTTGTGTCCGGGTTAGTCGCATACCGGTATATTTACGCCCTGCAGAGTCGCGTACCAGGTATTTGCGTCCCGCACAATCACATAAAAGTATATTTGCATCCCCCAATGTCGCGTACCAGATATTTACGTCTCGGTTAGTTGCGTACCGGATACTTGCTTCCCAGAGAATAGCGAACCGGATATTTGCGTCTTGGACAATCGAGTACCGGAAATTTGCCTCCCCGACAAATTTGTACCAGGATATTTTCATCCCGGACTATTGCGTACCAATATATTTGCGTCACTGACAGTCGCGTACCGGATATTTACATTCTGGATAGTCGCGTACCAGATAATTGTGTCCCGGACAATCGCATACCAGATATTTGCATCGTGTAGAGTCGCATACCGGGTATTTTCGTCCCGGGCAGTCGCCTCCCGGATATTTTGCATCCCGGACAATTGCGTACAAAGATATTTGCGTCACAAAGAGTCGCGTACCGGATATTTGCATCGTGTAGAGTCGCATACCGGGTATTTTCGTCCCGGGCAGTCGCCTCCCGGACAATTGCGTACAAAGATATTTGCGTCACAAAGAGTCGCGTACCGGATATTTGCATCGTGTAGAGTCGCATACCGGGTATTTTCGTCCCGGGCAGTCGCCTCCCGGACAATTGCGTACAAAGATATTTGCGTCACAAAGAGTCGCGTACCGGATATTTGCATCGTGTAGAGTCGCATACCGGGTATTTTCGTCCCGGGCAGTCGCCTCCCGGACAATTGCGTACAAAGATATTTGCGTCACAAAGAGTCGCGTACCGGATATTTGCATCCTGGACAGTCACATACCAGGTATTTGCGTCGTGGACAGTTGTGTGTCGCATATTTGTATCCCGGACAGTCGTCTACCGGATATTTGCATCCCGGACAGTCGCGTACCGGATATTTGTATAACATAGCAACTCCGTAATCTAAATAAGACTGCAAATATTAGTTAAGTATGCTCTTGAAAACAAGATAAATTTCTTCGAAGGGATAGCTCACAACATTCATAACTTTTGACTAATTTGCCAAACTACAATAATTTCTTAATTTCTAAAATATTTTTTAAACACCTAATCTGTCATTGAATTTATAACAAAAGAAATTTTCATTTTTATCTTATTTTATATTATTTTTTTAAATTGCGAATAATACATGTGTTTTTTGCAAAATTTATTGTCAGTCAGTCAGTTAAAGTGCCATACGTGATACACGCTTGGGCGATCATGTCTCGAAAGAGACATGACTGACTGGGCAGAAGATTATCCCACAGTAGGTTGCCATTGCTTTCTGCGGTAGACTGGTTGCCGACCAAGGCTATAGAACCCAATCTGTCCTATTATTTGACTGATATCTAGAGGGGGAAGAGATGGATTATATTATTAAGTAGTAATAAGTCGGGGATCAGTTTATTACTTCAGAACAATAGAAAACGGATCCCCTACTTTATGACCAGTACAAGCCTTAATCATCTTTCCAACTATTATATTCAGTCAGTCAGTTGAGTGCCATATGTGGTACACGCTTGGGCGATCATGTCTCTACAGAGACATGACTGACTGGGCAGAAGATTATCCCGCAGTAGGTTGCCATTGCTTTCTGCGGTAGACTGGTTGCCGACCAAGGCTATAGAACCCAATCTGTCCTGCTATTTAACCCATAACTGGAAGGAAGAGACGGATTAATACCTTTCCCAAGGGTATTTGCGCGTAAGTGAATACAATGGATTCAACTGGAAGTCGAACTCGGCTCCCCGGTTTCTCGTTCCGAGCCGATATCCACTGTTATTGTAACTGTCTTAAAAGGTTTAAAAAATTAATTAAGGTAGGCTGTTATGAAGGAAATCAACTGTCATCGTAACGTTTACGCAGATGCGATACAGTATTTGTACCTCACAGAGGGTTACGTTAAGGGGTAGTTTATATATATAACAGGGGAAAATAACGATTAACTCTAAATTTGAAGGTGGAGATTGTAATGTTCGGGTAAAAAAACCCCTGATAGTCTGTTCCACAGGGCAGTGATTCTCGGGTAAAACCTGTTCAAGTGGAACTTACTTTTCGCCGATGGAAGAATTCATTAAGAATTTATTTGTTTTCTAAAATTGTTCCCTGTTTAGGATGTGGTTACCGGCTTTCTCTTTTCCGATCTTTTCACTATTACGTAGCCCACTGCACATCAGTGGCGTTACCGCCTTGCTCGGGGTGATACGATTAAAAAAAAAAAAATTCCAAAAATAAGTAACCCAATATGGGAGCAATAATATTGAGAACGGTTGGAATTTTTAAATTAACAAGGCTTACAGCTGTAATATAATAATCTGGCCCCACCCAAGAAGGCTGACGAAGCGTGGGTGTTTTCGGTCATTGAAAGCAGCGGATGTCATTTTGACCCTATTTCCGACAGAGCGGAAATAGCTCAGAGCAAACAGACAAGTGTCTCTGAGAATTTACGTAGGCGTCGTGTAGGCGTCGCGTGATCAAGGCAAAGCCGGAAGAAACGAGTCCCCGGTTTTGGAAGATATATAAAGACTGCGAAAAACACAGTCTTAACAGTCCAGTCAGAAGTCGACAGTAGAAGAGAAGAGAAGTCGAAGAGTAGAAGAAGAGTGACAGTCAGCCTCGACAGAAGTTAGTCTTAACAGACAGACAAGTCTCGAGAAGTCGAAGAAGAAGCTAGACGAGCTAAGCAGAGAGGCCAGCTCCCGTCGAACCCCATTAGAAGCGCGCTCTCAATTCTCTGCCCTTGTGCCACACGGTCCATCGTTCATCAATAAAAATATAAGTCATATATTTTTATATACACCCGTGTTTGTTATTTGTCGCTATATAACACAGCCATATCACGTTGAATACACCGGTTCTAGCTCGATCACCGAAGTTAAGCAACGTTGAGCCTGGTAAGTACTTAGATGGGTGACCGCTTGTGAATACCAGGTGCTGTAAGCGTTTAGCGACGGATGTGCCTTGTAGTGCAGTGGATATCGGCTCGGAAAGTGAAATCGGGTTCGAATTCCACTTGAATACCGTGCATTTACTTAAGCACTGGTAACCTTGGGAAAGGTATTAATTTGTCCCTTCCCTCCGATGATGGGTTAAATAACAGGGTAGGACTTGCGGACCCAGCCCTTAAAACAAACCCCAATGAATCTTGATACTCGAAAAGAAAAAAAAAGTATTAGTAGACATAAAACTTATATAGAAACAACAATAAATTGTTGAAAGAAAAAAAAAGGTATTACCAGCAATAAATAAATGAAATTTAGTTGGCAATAAATGACCCGCCGAGGTTTATTTGCCATAGAAACAAACCAACCAACCAACCAAAATAAATTAACAAAAGAGAAAATATGATTATCAGAGATCCGGTCCTCAGTTTATTCTTAACACATTGGGTTTGCATATGCGTTCAGATTTGCTGAAATTATTTGTTAGAACCTTACTCGTGAGGGCCTCGGTTTAACAGACCAAAGTGCCAACGCGTTTCACATGTGTAAAACATACACATGTTCCGGATGTGTGTGTGTGTGTATGGGTGTGTGTGTGTGTGTGTGTGTGTGTGTGTGTGTGTTATGTGTGTGTGTGTGTGTGTACTGAAATACGGAGTTAGCCAGGAATCTGGCTATAGCCGTGGATAGGAGAAATTGTTGCATGTTTCTGAGTCATATTGAAAAATCAACCCTACCCTTCTCGAATTCACCGTAAACCCTTCACGCAATGTCAACCACCACCGAACCCCGTCCATACATCTTCAAGGTACAACTCCCACTCCCACGCACAAAATTCCAGCGTCCATCCGGGTATGAGACAGGCTGTCAGTTTTCGTCGACTCAGGACTCTTCGCTTTTCCTTTCTTTTACTCTCGTTCTCCTCATCACCGTAACTCAATTAATAATCCATTTCCTCATGCTACTTGGGATTGCGGCTTCAGACATCAAGACATGCCGCCTCATCTCCTCCAACCTGCATAAGCTACTCACAATTCGGCCATTTTTTTCTTTCTTTTCTTCTTTAAAGTTTTTTCTACCTTTATCGCCTTATCTTTTTTAATTTTTACGCTCTCTTATTTTCTTTCTGTTAATATTATATGTATTTTTATTTTATTTTATTTTATTTTATTTATTTATTTTGTTTTTCGGTGCCTCTTCTTTTTTAGCATCGATAATAATTCTAAAAAGATGGTGCAAGGGAATAAAGTGTGAGGGGAAAATATAAAATCGGTGAAGCGAGGTCAAATTCAAGCTGAAGCAGTTTGCCTTCACTAACGATGATAGGGCCGGGCAATAGAGGGAACCCATCCGCAGTGGTTAAAGGAAGATAGAATCGGTTCACCTCCGTCGATACTGAAATCGAAGAACACAACAGTTGCGAATTCAAAACGACAGACAAGACAAATATGAACCATTCCACCGCAAGCGAAAAGTCTGCGAGGCGAGATGAATATTGATGCTTGGAGATGAGGAATTATAATTGCAATTATTATTATTATTATTATTATTATTATTGTAAATTGATCAATTCAGCCGAGTGTTTTCGTCATAGTTGTTTTCGTCACGGCATTTCTCCTATATCTGAAATGAGGAAATATTATCATTATTAATTGAAATATTCAGACGAGTATCTTCATCATGATTGTTTCCGTCATGGTAAACATGTTTTTCTAAAATGAAGAATTATTATTATTATTATGTCATTTATCAATATAAATCAATTTCTGCTATGGTCGCACTACCTGCCAAGTCTGCGGGAAGACCTAAGGCAGGTTGTGGTGTGTTGTTATGGCTCCATTTCATGTTTTTCTATCTCCCCTATCATCACTAGGGTTTACCATCATTTATCCATCAAACCCAGTGGTGCATAGGGCAGCAACATTTTGTTGCTGCTTCTGTAACAAACTGCTTTTTACGGTGCAGGGTTGTTAGCCCTGCACCCAACCCCCAAACCTGGAGGACCAGTGGACCATTCTTAGTCCTTACGTTTACAGCACCTGTTATTCCCAAATGGCCACCCATTTAAGAACTGACCAGGCTCGATGTTGCTTATTTTCGGGGATCGGGTGGAAGCCGGTGTATTCAATACGATATAGCCGTAAACATCCCTAGCGTTACATAGACAAAGTTCTTCTTGGTGTGTGGGCTGTACTTAACAAGACAGTTTTTTGTATATCTCTTAAGCTGGGGTTTCCAGGGATTCTTTCAATGTGTTGTTTTTTTTTTCCTTTTTTATCATTCCAAGAGCACCCACTTTCACTGGCACGATTCTTGTTTTCAGTTTCAATATTTTTTTTCTGTTTCAATTTCCAGGTTTTTATATTTTGACAGTTTTTCAAATTCTTTCTACTGGGCATAGAATGTTTTGAAGGTCGGGCATCTTTAATTCATGGGAACTCGAGTAAGAATTCAGTCAGTTAAGTGAAATACGTAATACACGCTTTGGGCGATCATGTCTCGAAAGAGACATGACTGACTGGGCAGAAGATTATCCCGCAGTAGGTTGCCATTACATTCTGCGATAGACTGGTGGCCAGCTAAGGCTACAGAAGCCAATCTCTCCTATTATTTGACTCATGGCTAGCGGTGGAAGAGATCTATGATATTATTAAGTGGTAATTAGTGGGGGATCAGTTTATTACTTCATAACAATATAAAACTGATCACCCACTTTATACTCACTAGAAGCCTTAACCAAAAATTTCGGATTCGATATAGTCATTCCACTTGATGTCCGCTGAGAGTATGAGCCCAAGCAGGCGTAGTGTTTTACTCTCTGGGAGGCAAGCCTGAATGCGTTCTTTTCTCGCACTTCCCGCCTGTGGAATTCCCGTCCATATACTCGCTTCCCCGACATCTACAATCTCCAGGAATTTAAATGTAAGGTCAATAGACATCTATCACACTAACTCTCATCCATTCCCTCAAACACTCTTCCCATCTACCCAACCCCTATCCTCGGTATCCTCATCCGTCTACCACCCTCCTTCCGACATTTCTTAGAACTGGCCGGTCTTTCTCAGCACTTTTCCCTATGTAACCCCCTGCGCAATAGTGGAAGTGGAATGCCTTGCTTGGGGTGAAATGATTTTAAAAAAATCATTAGTGTATTCGAAATAATTACGTTGTACAAGAAAATATATTAAATGTAATTAAATGGAATTTCAATAAATTTAATTATTAGGGCATTCGGAAATTAATTACGTTTTACCAGAAATTAAATAAAACAAAAATAAATTCATTTATTAGGCTATTACCAGAAAAGATAGTCAATGTGATTAAATGTAAGTTGAATTTATGAAACTATTAGAATTTTCGGAAATTATTAGTGCCTTTGGAAAACATTTACGAAACACTCACAGAAATACGACAATTAATAATAATAATAATAATAATAATAATAATAATAATAATACTCATCGATGGTTACGTGCATCTGGATTACAGTCTGAAACTGAAGGCTTTATTCTTGCAGCACAAGACCAAAGTCTTTTCACTAGAAACTTTCAGGCAAATATTATGCATAATAATATGGATCCAAAATGCAGGTTTTGTGATAAACACCAAGAAACAATAGACCACCTAATCTCAGGCTGTTCTGTGCTTGCTCCAAATGAATATAAAAATCACCACGATAGAGTTGGGCAATATTTACATTGGACAATGTGCAAACATTATGGAAAATCTGTAAACAAACACTAGTATGAACATCACCCAGCACCGGTTACAGAAATAGAAGATGTAACCATTCTATGGGATTACACCATCTACACAGACAGAAAAATTGAAACAAACAGGCCAGACATTATTGTTAAAAACCAGAAGGAGAAAACTTGTCTATTAATTGATATGGCTTGTCCAGCGGATTGTAACATAGCAATCAAGGAATTTGAAAAACTGTCAAAATATAAATACCTGGAAATTAAAATAGAAAAAATGTGGAAATTGAAAACAAGAGTTGTGCCAGTGATAGTAGGTGCACTTGGAATGATAAAAAATGGAACAAAACCACACACTGAAAGAATCCCTGGAAACCCCAGCTTAAGAGATATACAAAAAATTGTCTTATTAAGTACAGCCCACACACTAAGGAAAACTTTATCTATGTAATGCTAGGGATGATAGGGAAGATAGAAAAACATGAAATGGAGCCATAACAACACGCCACAACCTGCCTTAGGTCTCCCCGCAGTCTTGGTTGGTCGTGAGACCAAAGCAGAAATCGAAATATGATGAAAAATGACATAATAATAAAAAAAAACTTTTCACTAGGAACTTTCAGGCAAATATTATACATAATAATGTGGATCCAAAATGCAGGTTCTGAGATAAATACCAAGAAACAATAGACCATCTAATCTCATGATGTTCTGTACTTGCCCCAAATGAATATAAAAATCGTCACGATAGAGTAGGGCAATATTTACACTGGACAATGTGCAAACACTATGGAAAATATGTAAACAAACACTGGTATGAACATCACCCAGCACCGGTTACAGAAATAGATGTCACCCTTCTATGGGATTATACCATCTATACAAACAGAAGAATTGAAGCAAATAGGCTGGACATTATTGTTAAAACCCAAAAAGAAAAAAAAACTTGCTTATTAATTGATATAGCAACCTACTGCGAGATAATCTTCTGCTAAGTCAGTCATGACTCTTTTGAGACATGATCGCCCAAAGCGTGTATCACGTATGGCACTTAACTCACTGACTGAATATAAAAGTTAAAAACATGATTAAGGCTTCTACTGGATATAAAGTGGGAGACCAGTTTTATATTGTTATGAAGTAATAAACTGATCCCCGACTAATTACTACTGAATAATATAATATAATACATCTCTTCCCTCTCTAGCTATGAGCCAAATAACAGGACAGATTCGGTTCTATAGGTTTGGCTAATAACCAATCTACCGCAGAAAATATTGGTATCCTACTCAGGGATATCTTCTGACCAGTCAGTCATGTCTCTTTCCAGACATGATCGCCCAAAGCGTTTTTCACGAATAGCACTTAACTGACTGACTGAGGTTTAAAGTTTATTGTAGAAAGCTGTTAATTGTACAATCCAATATACGATTCAAAAATATTTTTACAAACTTTAGGAGCACGGTTCCTGTCTCAGTGCGACGATAAACAGCAACAAAGGTTAGATGACTTGCATATCTTCCGTCTGAAGACGCAATATTATTTAACCGTGCAACATCGAGTCTGTTATCATTCGCGCCACCGTAGACTGTTCCTTGCTTAGAAATACCGCCGCAAACTCGTAAATAATTTGTAAAAGTCTATCAAATATCAATAAAGTACCGAGACAGCATTTCGTCCCGAACTGGAATTTAAGAACCAATCCCAGCAAAAATGCTTTTATAGGTATGAACAGAATGTCTGGGATGGTTTTGATTGGAAACAGTGAAGCCATTTATCGAATGCATTACCCTGGCATCATTTACTCTGTTCACATACGGACTATTGTCCTTATCTTTGTCGTTGCTATATCAACATTTCAGTCATTGTTTGCTCCGGCCTTTTTCATAGTGTATAACGACCCGGCTAATCTACAGACAATTTTGGATCGAAACTTTTATTTAACCTACAGGGTAGATTTTTCTCGTTCCACTCCCAACATCTAAGGATATTTCGTCTTGATCTTATTTTAAGTACTTTTAAATTGTTGCTTACCCTGTTCCCACTGACTCTCGGTACACACTGCCCGGCCGAGAGACTAAACTCACAATTACTCCGTTACTCAATGTATGGCCCGGAAAGTGTATATTTGGGCTCAGTGGAAACAGGATGGGCACTGTGGTGCAGTGGATATCGATTCGGAACGAGAAATCGGGGAGCCGGGTTCGATTTCTAGTTAAATTCCTTGCATTCACTTACGCACAGATACCGTTGGGAAAGGTATTAATCCGTCTATTCCCTCCAGTTATGGGTTAAATAATAGGACAGATTGGGTTCTATGGCCTTGGCTGGCAACCAGTCTACCGCAGAACGCAATGGCAGCGTACTGCGTGATAATCCTCTGCCCAGTCAGTTATGTCGCTTCGAGATATGATCGCCCAAGCGTGTATCATGTATGGCACTCAACTGATTGACTGAATATAATAGTTGAAAACATGATTAAGATTTCTACTGGGCATAAAGTGGAGGATCAGTTACATTGTTATGAAGTAATAAACTGATCCCCCACTAATTACTACTTAACATAATACATCTCTTCTGCCTCTAGTTATGTGTCAAATAACAGGACCGATTGGGTTCTAAGGCCTTGGATGGCAACCAGTCTAATGCAGAAAGCAATTGCAACCTACTGCGGGATAATATTCTGCCCAGTCTCTCATGTATCTCCCCGATTTCTCGTTTCATGTCGATATCCAAAATGTAAATCCACTAACTTAGCTAAGCCTAGAAGGTGAACACATTGTTTTACGGTACTGCGTAATGACTACATTGAATCAATAACTGCATCTACTGCAAGGAATGTTGGGTTACTGTGCCGTGCCAGAAGAGTTTTCTCGCCAGAATGCATTTTGCAACCTTACAACAATGAGAAAATTACTGAAGCTAAGCCACTAGATAAGAACCAATAATAATGCTGATTCTTCTTTGGATTTTATCAAGGAGCTTAAGGCACTGGACCATATGTGGCAGCAAAATTCTAAGCATAGATTAATGACAGACTTATAGATATGTAAGATAGATTCTGGAGAGAAATATTGTCTAGCATGATACAGTGAACTGACTTTCTCAGCAACTGATCTAGCAATGGATTTAAAATACTTTTCCATTTCATGTCAGCTGAGAAAGTTAGCCTGAAAAGATGCAACAAGTCACTTTCCTGGAGGTTAGCATCAGCCATGCTGATGGAAGGCAGCATGGGGTCTCTTAGATGAGTAATGAAGAGAAGTTTAGTTTTGGAGGTGTTAAAATTAACAAACCATCTTTTGTCCCACTTCTCAATGACTATCAGAGGGATACCATCAGGTCCCATGCATTGTGATGATTTAGATTATAGCCAATAGGAAAAACTACAGAAGGGGTTATATGCATATTACTCAACAGAGACTCAGTTCTAAGTGGGAAGTTTGGAAGGGACACTTCAGATAAGTCAAAAGTAGAGTTTGAGAAGAATTTAACAATCTACCATCTGTGCGTGTTGCCATATCAGGCCTGATGCACCTGGTATTCTTCACGTGGTTCTTAGCAAAAATCTAAAGAAGGATCTGCAATATAATCGATCCTGACTTGGCATCTCGACTTCAGTCACTTTCTCACCGACGTGACGCGGCTCTCCTCTGTCTTCTCTACGAATAGTTTCATCACAACCCCTCTGACGAGCTTTTTCCCTGGTCCCCGACGACAGGAATTTGAACGTTTTACTAGAATTGGAGTAGATAAACTAAACTATCGCCCGGTTCAAACGCCACACTCGTCTCTTGAACAAGTGTAGAGGCTCATCCGTTGTTCCCTGTTTAGGATGTGGTTTCCGGCTTTCTCTTTTCCAATCTTTTCACTTGTCTTTTTTTTTTCTTCTTATTTTTATTTATTTATTTATTTATTTTCTTTTCAATTGGAGTAGATAGACTAAACTATCGCCCGGTTCACACTCCACCCACGTCTATTGAACAGGTGTAGAGGCTCATCCCTTGTTCCCTGTTTAGGATGTGGTTTCCGGCTTTCTCTTTTCCAATCGTTTCACTTTTCTTTTTTTTTCTTATTTTTTAATTATTTTTTTTCCTTTTCAATTGGAGTAGATAGACTAAACTATCGACCGGTTCACACTCCATCCTCGTCTCTTGAACAGGTGTAGAGGCTCATCCGTTGTTCCCTGTCTAGGATGTGGTTTCCGGCTTTCTCTTTTCCAATCTTTTCACTCTTTTTTTTCAATTTGAGTAGATAGACTAAACTATCGCCCGGTTCACACTCCACCCACATCTATTGAACAGGTGTAGAGGCTCATCCCTTGTTCCCTGTTTAGTATGTGGTTTCCAGCCTTTTCCGGCTCTTTTCTAATCTTTTCACTCTCACGTAGCCCCCTGCACATCAGTGGCGTTACCGCCTTGCTCGGGGTGATATGATTAAAAAAAAAAAGATTTACAACTGGCACCCACCTTCTTATCGTTGAAATGCAATTGCCTCTTCTACTTTCAGAGTTTCTTTTCTCGCACTTCCAACTTGTAGACCTCCCTTTCGTTTACTTGCTTTCCTGATAACCACAGTCTCAAAAAAATTTAAAAGCATCGTCAATTCTTTAATCCCGTTCATCATTCATCGTTTCTTCAATTCCCCTTGTACCCACTCTTTTCTCTCAGAGTAGCCCCATGCATACTAGTAGCGAACCAGCCTTGCTTGGGTTAAAGGATTATAGTCAGTCAGTTAAGTGCCATACGTGACACATGCTTGGGCGATCATGTCTCGAAAGAGACATAACTGACTGGGGAGAAGATTATCCCGCAGTAGGTTGCCATTGCTTTCTGCGGTAGACTGGTTGCCGACCAAGGCTATAGAACCCAATCTGTCTTGTTATTTGACTCATAGCTAGAGCGGGGAAAAAGATGTGTTATATTATTAAGTAGTAATTAGCGGGGGATCAGTTTATTACTTCATGACAATAGAAATCTGATCCCCCTTTTTACGCCCAGTAGAAGCCTTAATCATGTTTTCAACTATTATATTTAGTCAGTCAGTTCAGTGCCATACGTGATATATGCATGGGCGATCATGTCTCGAAAGAGACATAACTGACTGGGCAGAAGATTATCCCGCAGTAGGTTGCCATTGCTTTCTGCTGTAGACTGGTTGCCGACCAAGGCTATAGAACCCAATCTGTCCTTCTAACCCATAACTGGAAGGAAGAGACGGATTAATACCTTTCCCAAGGGTATTTGCGCGTAAGTGAAGGCAATGAATTCAGCTGGATTCGAAATCGGCTCCCCGATTTCTCGTTCCGAGCCGCTACCCAATGCACCACAACGCACATCCAAACGATTATAGTATATAGTTTAATTACTTAGGTTTCGGTCATAATAAAATTAGACCAGTACACAGTTGTATTAAAAAGTGTTCAATACAATTATATTGTAGAACTTTAGAATATTCTTCATTTGTAAACGAGTTGTTACGCGACCTACGTGGTGTCTTCAGGCATTTTGCAATAACTGATTTTACCGTTTTTCATTTTTTATTCTTTATTTTTTTTTTTTTTTTAAGAACGCTCACGTAACGGGGAATTTTGGAGCGCGCTATTCTTTAAAATTAGAAGAACTTAAAACGTTTTCATCCATGGTTGTATGAACCTAATAGTTATTTTATGCTATGGTTACACTTAGTAATAATTTCTGTTCTTTCATTCAATAATTCATTTTTGTTTGGGAATAACATAATCGGTAACTCTTTTTCCTAGCACAGTCTACATATTTTGCAACCATATATATATATATATAGTCATCCGCAGACAGATCTGTTTTGCTGTATCACAGCTCATCAGTACGGTTAGACTCCGATTACTTTTTGACCCAGCATTGAAACACAACTGAATTGGCGTCAGTCGGCGTTTCTACCTCTGAGCTATGGGCGCTCGGTAGAAGGAGGCAAACATTTTAGCATGTATATTATCATTATACACGCCCAATAGCTGAAAGTGTTCTAATTCATTGCTGAATGAACGATTCGTATATATATATGTCTGTGTGCTTTTGTGTTTCCATTCTAACGAAACCTCCTCCTCTAAAACCCTTGTTGCAATTTCGACCAAAATTGGGTCACTTGTTGATCATGACATGAACTTTTGATGTACGCAAAAAATTTTCAAAGCGATTCACAGAGTACGGCAGAAATCACCGAAAAGCTTAGAATTTACAAACTTTAAGAATGCGAATTCAACTTAAGGGAATTCAACTAAAATCGGGTATCTTGTAGATCAGGGTCCGAAACTTTGATGTACACAAAAAACTTTTAAACAATTCACAGGGCTTGACAAAAGTCAAGTTATAAAGTCAAGTGTGCACTTTTATGCATTTCTCTAATATGCTTCATTCAAACTCAACCAAAATTGTCACTGGTAGATCAATTCTGAGACCTTGGTATACGAACAAAAATTTCAATTGACACGTAGGGTGCGGTAAAATCAAATGAAAAATTTTGCCTTTTCCGATTGTTTATTTCTCCAAAACGCTTAGTTGTATTTGTCAAGGACCCCTAGGTGGATAGCAGGAGCACCCGACCAGATATGGCAGCAGTATTCAATGCACGGGCGGAGGGTAGATTTGTATATGTGAAGGATTGTTTCAGACGAAAAAAACATCCTGGCCCTGCAGAGAGAACCGACCTTCTTAGCAGTGGATTTAGCTATGGATTCTATAAAGTCATTCGACTTGAGGTCTGTTGTGACAGTTAACTCGAGGAGGCGCAGTGTTTTGCTATCAGTGAGACTAGCCTGATCCATGCTAATGGTAGGTAGGAGCGATTGTCTGTAATGGTTAATAGATAGCAGCTATATGCAAATTCATATATAAGGTGCACCAGGGAGCTAAGTTCATCGTAGCAGAAGCCGTGAAAGTATTTGTAGAAGAGACACAGGGAAGCCACACTGCGTCGGTGAGAAAGTGACTGGATCGATCACATAGATTCTCCGCTGGATTTTGTCCAGGACCCCTAGGTGGATAGCAGGAGCACCCGACCAGATATGGCAGCAGTATTCAATGCACGGGAGGATGCTAAATCGGGATCGATCACATGACAGATTCTCCGTTGGATTTTGTCAAGGACCGCTAGGTGGATAGTAGAAGCACCCGACCAGGTATGGCAGCAGTACTCAATGCACAGGCGGATGCTAAGTCAGGGTCGCTCACATGACAGATTCTCCGTTGGATTTTGTCCAGGACCCCTAGGTGGATAGCAGGAGCACCCGACCAGATATGGCAGCAGTATTCAATGCACGGGAGGATTCTAAGTCGGGATCGATCACATGACAGATTCTCCGTTGGATTTTGTCAAGGACCGCTAGGTGGATAGTAGAAGCACCCGACCAGGTATGGCAGCAGTACTCAATGCACAGGCGGATGCTAAGTCAGGGTCGATCACATGACAGATTCTCCGTTGGATTTTGTCCAGGACCCCTAGGTGGATAGCAGGAGCACCCGACCAGATATGGCAGCAGTATTCAATGCACGGGAGGATTCTAAGTCGGGATCGATCACATGACAGATTCTCCGTTGGATTTTGTCCAGGACCCCTAGGTGGATAGTAGAAGCACCCGACCAGGTATGGCAGCAGTACTCAATGCACAGGGGGATGCTAAGTCAGGGTCGATCACATGACAGATTCTCCGTTGGATTTTGTCAAGGACCGCTAGGTGGATAGTAGAAGCAATGGACCAGATATGGCAGTAGTACTCAATGCAAAGGCGGATTCTAAGTCAGGATTGATCACATGATAGATTCTCCGTTGGATTTTGTCAAGGACCCCTAGGTGGATAGCAGGAGCACTCGACCAAATATGGCAGCAGTATTCAATGCACGGGCGGATGCTAAGTCGGGATCGATCACGTTACAGATTCTTCGTTGGATTTTGTCAAGGACCCCTAGGTGGATAGCAGGAGCACCCGACCAGATATGATAGCAGCATTCAATGCACGGGCGGATGGTAGATTTGTATATGTGCAGGATGGATTCAGACGGGAGAAACTTCCTGGCCCTGCACAGAGAACCGACCTTCTTATCAGCGGATTTAGCTATGGATTCTATATAATCATTCCACTTGAGGTCTGTTGAGAGTTAACCTGCGAGGAAAATTGTTGTATTTACCTGCGGGTTTTTTATAAAAAATTGTTTTACTTTAACCATTTCCGCTATTTAGCATTTAAAAAATGTTGGAAATAATTATTAGACACGCAGACCGGATTAATAATTTTAATAATTCCCTGTAAGCATACATGTATTACTAGCAGTATAGCCCGGCGTTGCCCGGTTGTAATGAAAGCTTTAAAACTAATCCATGGTCCTGGAGCTCACACTCTTTGGACGTTGGCACGAAAGACTAAAAAGCAATAGTTGCTTCCAGTTAAAGCGAAACCTTAGACTGAAAGAAAAATGAATGGATGTAAGTCAAATTGCTGGATATAAAGTGGGGGATCAGTTCCATATTACAATCAATACATAAACTGACCCCTCACTTTGTGATCACCGTTTATACAATTAACTAGCAGTATAGCCCGGCGTTGCTCGGGTGTAATGAAAGCTTTAAAACTAATCCATGGTCCTGGAGCTCAGACACTTTGGACGTTGGCACGAAAGACTAAAAAGCAACAGTTGTTTCCAGTTAAAGCGAAACCGTAGAATGAAAGAAAAATGAATAGATCTAAGTCAAATTTTGATTTCCTGGTATCGATATCAAATAATTTTTTTTCGTCGTAAACTGAATTTTGAAGTCTAAATAAATCTTCTGATAAATGGTATCATGGTTGAGACTAAGAATTACAATTATACCGACTTAGAGCCAAACCCAAAGCAAAAACTAAAATAAAAGGGCTGAAAAAATACAGACAGATAAACAGACACACACACAAACATCTTGCCTTTTATATATATATATATATATATATATATATATATATATATATATATTATAGATTTTCTGCACTATTGTAAGAACTGCAACCTTGAAACTTCTGAATATCCTAGCTAAGAACACTCGCAGACGCTGATAGTACAACTGTGTAAATTTTCAAGAAAAATCGGTTCAGCCGTTTCGGAGTCTATAGGTAACAGACACACACTCACACACAAAGTTCCATTTATAAATAAGTTTAGATTAGATTAGATAGATATTACAGTTGGCTTGTCCAGAAAGTTCATACAAATTGTGAAGGAAAATTAAAACACAAGACAAATTTATGCCATTAAATATTTATTCAACTAAATATGAAACATTTTCTTGAAAAACATTTCTCCATTTTTTTTTTCATCTTTTTCATTCAAACTTGACCGATAACAACAATAAACACACGGATTAAAATTAACATCATTTTCTAAAAACAAAAACCAAATGCATAGCAATTATAAACAAGACGAATTTTCACTTCAAAACATCATCCGAAAATACGCAACTCTCGTTGACTTAAAAAAATAAAATAGAATTAGTAATCTATTAAACAAAATTTAAAATGGCTAACTTCATCATCAAAAATATTACTCCACGCGCATATTCTAAACTACGGCAAACCAATATCATTTAATAATTTACATTTCCTTTGAACAACTGCGTTTTTGATCCACCTAATTTCGTAAATAAATATATCAGCCATACAACTACAAAATTGACCCGAAGACTCACGCTGCATCTCTCAGAGCAGAGCTCAATTTGATCTCATTTAAAATTTGTGTATTTAGGCAGCAAATCTTCTTTTAAACATGTCAGACTAAATAAATAGCAAACACTATGCTTGCTTATTTTTAATGAAATCCGGTCATACTCACGTATAATCTTTCGCGTATTACAATCAAAAGATGTCAGAAATGAGCTGTAACGTCGTACTGTTATTTTCATTCATTTCTTAAGGTACCCAAGTACTTTCAACCTCTTTCCGAGATCATCTTCAGGGATGTGAGTTATCGTAACAAATGTAACCGGAAAACTGTGTTGCTAAAATTACTGTACATTTTTTCCTGCTTCAAATATAACGGTTGACAAATTGCTAGCGTTCATTAGAACGTTAAAATTATCCAAAATGGAATTTTTTTTATATGTTGTAATGTAGGTACTTCCACACATTTTCGATACCTAAATTTAAATTTAAATTTTAAAAATAATTAATTTTTCTTCAACCTTTAAAATTAGCTTTAATTGAAGGCCCACAAATGAAATTTTAATTCCAGTAAGGAAAATACACTGGTGTATTTTAAACCGAAATTATATTGATTTTAATCTAAATTTTTTCTGATTTGAAAAAAATAAAAAATTAAAATTTCCCACCATTTTTGATTGATCGACACATTATGTTAACAGTAGCCAAATTTCTGTTTTAAAAATCTTACAAAAATAAAATATACCTCGCTGACATGTCATTTAAGTCAATTTTTAAATTGAAACTTACCTTCATCTGATTTCAATCATGTAATAATTGTTTACTGCCAGAAATTTACAATAAAAATAACCTTTTTCACTACGGTAGCCCTCTTTTATCTGCGTTATCGGAGACCAAACGTGCAAAAATATCAATTAGGTTAAAACAGAAATTTTTCAAATTTTAATTTCTTTTTTGTTTGTTTTTTAACTAAATAGTAAAATTAAAAATTTAATTTAATATTTTCAGCAATTATATAATATTTTATAGAATTTTAGTTTAGATTTATAGCCAGACATTTGAATATGTTTTCTGAATAAATAAAAAATAAAATTTAGATCTTTTAAAAATAATTTTAATTTAATAAGAAAGAATGAAATTAAAATAACCGAACTAAGTTATATTCTGTTATTTATTAATACTTTTATTATTTATTTTTCATATTATTAATAAGTTATCATTAAGTTTAAGGCATAGTGAAAAAATCTTATCTTATGGAAACATGTTATGACTGCTATGGAAGATTGTACTTAATCAAATGGAACAGCGTACTTAATCAAAATGAACATAATTTACACACTTTTTTAAAAAATTATTTAAAAAATTTTCTGCAGAACGATTTTTATTAAACTTTTCAATTTTAGATAGTCAATATAGTCATCAACTCTTAACTAAAAGTCTCCTCGCAATCAGTTTTTTGAAGATTTTAAAAATATTTTTAAATCTTTATATATTATTAAATTATTAAATAATAAAAAAATGAAAATGATCCTTTTAAAATTTTATTATTAATCGATTTTTTTCTTCAGAATATAATGTCCTTAATAGTTGTTTATCCCAGCAATAAAAAGTTTATCAAATTAAATTTTATCAGAATTTTATTGCATTTTTCATTTTACTCTTCGGAGAAGATTTTCAAATAATGATTGCAAAATTAAAATAAAAATAAAAAATCGATTCATAGGCCGTAACATCAAAAATATCACACTACTAAAAATGTAAGCCCTGATGATGGTTATAACAATCGAAACATATTTTGTTGTTTCTCAAATACTTATTTTATTTTTCATCTCACATTTACTAGTACAAAGTCAGCAGATTGTTTTGACATTGAAAGGACAACGAACGTTGTTAATATTTTCTTCGTTCCTTGTTCACTTGGAGATATATATATATCAGAAACAAATGATATATAAGCTGATGATATATATATATATATATATATATATATATATATATATATATATATATATATATATAAACTTATTTATAAATGGAACTCTGCGTGTGTCTGTGTGTGTGTTCGTTACCGATAGACTCCGAAATGGCTGAACCGATTTTCTTGAAAATTTACACAGTTGTACTATAAGCGTCTGCGAGTGTTCTTAAGTATGTTTTGTTTCGAGGTACCTCAGATAAATATCAAAAATCGATAATCGAAAAAATCGGGTTATAGAAGGAGTGGCCCGATTTTAATAAAATTTGATACACTCATAGACAAAGACATAAGAAATGATATTCAAAAGTTTCAAGGTCGCAGTTTTTACAATAGTGCAGAAAATCGATAATATATATATATATATAAGGCAAGATGTTTGTATGTGTGTCTGTTTATTTGCCTGTATGTCTTTTATATAAATCCACAATTTTTATCCGATTCTCACCAAACTTCACACAAATATTCTTTATGCTGAGTCTGAGCTGCAGGACCATGAATTAGTTTTAAAGCTTTCATTACACCCGAGAAACGCCGGTCTATACTGCTATTACATATATATATATATATATGCTTTCTATATTATATATGCAATCTACTATACATTTTTTATTAATTTCTAAAAGAAAGGAAATGTTTTAAATGTTCAGCTGTGATGTTTACCTCGTCTCACCGGATCTATTCCACAAGTTCCTTAATCACCCCAACAAGAAATAAGTAGCATTATTTGCTGTTAATTTGCTTTTGGGGAAACCATTTAATGCCAGGAGTTCCCCAAACTGCTGGGCAGCAATATGTAAGTGCGTTTTTTGATGAAGAACATTGCAAAGCTGTCACTTAGAATGGTTTCTCGCGTCTCTTTACTCATTCCTTGAATTCTGTCTGGCATTACATCCACAGTGCCTATGAATTCCAAAGATTTTGATCCGAATGATGGCGGTGCTCACAAACCGAAGAAACCGACACCGTATTTGTATGCGAAAATATAAAACCTTGGGGAGAGAATATGCGATTGAATATAATTACTTAAGGCTGTAAATTATACGTTGCTTTCGCCTTGATGCACTGAGGTGGAAATCTTAAAATTGATACTTAGCCCTGTCAGCGTAGGCGTTGCAGATTTTTCGGGAGACGATGAATAATCTGGCAGATGCATGTCTTTCCTCGCTCTGTGAATTACCAAAAACTCTTCTTTTTTTCTTCTTTTTTTGTGACGTGTCCATTCAGGATGTGGGCGATCATGGCCCTCCAAATCTTTTTTTTTTTTTTTTTTAATCATCTCACTCCAAGCAAGGCATTCCACAGCCACTATTGCGCATGGGGCTACATAGGGGAAGGTAAAGAGAAGGAGTGGTTAGACATAGGGAATGTCAGGAGGAAGGTGACAGATGAGTAAGGATACCGAGGATCTTAAAAAATAATGCATGTTTTTTTTTTAATCATCTCACCCCAAGCAAGGCATTCCACTGCCACTATTGCACATGGGGCTACATAGGGGAAGGTAAAGAGAAGGAGTGGTTAGACATAGGGAATGTCAGGAGGAAGGTGACAGATGAGTAAGGATAGCGAGGATGAGGGTTGGGCAGATGGGTAGAGTGTTTGATAGAATGGGAGCAGGTTAGTGTGTTAGGAGGTGTCTATTGACCTTACATTTAAACTCCTGGAGATTGTAGCCGTCGGGGAAGCAATCGCGTGGAAGAGAATTCCACAGTCGGGAAGTGCGACTTTTCGGTCTCTTGCGGATTTTAACAAGATTTGTTTTATTGTTTCAACCAAAACCATCTATTTGTTCAAGCGCATCAAGTATGTCACGTGCTGTTTCCCCTTAACACTCTTTCCCTTCAACTGCCCTGTGAGTATCAGATTTTCCAAGCACTTCTTCCTTATTATGTGTACCAGAATCTTCAACTGTTTCTTCCTCATGCTAAGTATGTTTTTTTTCTCATTTCCATCCTCTCCAAAACCTTGTTGTTGCTCACATGTTCGGTCCATGCTATCCCCACCATCCTTCTGTAGAATCACTTCCGAGTCCAAATTCCAATTGAATACCTCGCATTCACTTACTCGCAAATACGTCTCTTCACTCCTGCTATGGGTTAAATAATAAAACAGATTTGGTTCTATAGCCTTGGCTGGCAACCAGTCTACCGCAGAAAGCAATGGCAACATACTGTGGGATAATCTTCTGCCCAGTCAGTCATGTCTTTTTCGGGAACATGATCGCCAAAAGCGTGTATTACGTATAACACTTAACTGACTGACTGAAT
Organism: Ascarosepion bandense; assembly: GCA_037127315.1. Classification (NCBI taxonomy): domain Eukaryota; kingdom Metazoa; phylum Mollusca; class Cephalopoda; order Sepiida; family Sepiidae; genus Ascarosepion; species Ascarosepion bandense. The sequence goes on along the minus strand of JBBBDQ010001240.1, from coordinate 893,869 downwards.
ATAATAGGTGAAAACATGATTAAAGATTCTACTGGGCATAAAGTGAGGGATCAGTTTTATACTGTAATGAAGTGATAAACTGATCCCCACTAATTAGTACTTAATAATATAATACATCTCTTCCCCCCTCTAGCTATGAGTCAAATAACAGGACAGAGTGGGTTCTATAGCCTTGGCTGGCAACCAGTCTACCGCAGAAAGCTATGGCAACCTACTGCGGAATAATCTGCCCAGTCAGTCATGTCTCTTTCGAGACATGATCGCCCAAATCGTGTATTACGTATGGTACTTAACTGACTGAATATAATAGTTGAAAACATGATTAAGGCTTATACTGGGCATAAAGTGGGGGATCAGTTTTATATTGCTATGAAGTAATAAACTGATCCTCCACTAATTACTACTTAATAATATAATACATTTTTCCACTCTAGCTATGAGTCAAATAACAGGACAGATTGGGTACTATAGCCTTGGCTGGCAACCTGTCTACCACAAAAAACAATGGCAACCCACTGCAGGATAATCTTCGCCCAAAGCGTGTATCACGTATAGCACTTAACTGACTGACTGATGTTTAAAGTTTACGATCAGTCAGTCAGTTAAGTGCCATACGTGAAACACGCTTGGGCGATCATGTCTCGAAAGAGACATGACTGACTGGGCAGAATATTATCCCACAGTAGGTTGCCATTGCTTTCTACGGTAGATTGGTTGCCAGCCAAGGCTATAGAACCCAATCTGTCCTGTTATTTAACCCATAACTGGAGGGAAGAGATGGATGAATACCTTTCCCAAGGGTATTTGCGAGTAACTGAATGCAAGGAATTCAACTGGAATTCGAACTCGGCTCCCCGATTTCTCGTTCCGAGCCGATGTCCACTGCACCACAACGAACTTCCTAATCACGAGGTTACGAAGAAGAAAACGAAGGTGGAACATTTGAGACATGATCGCCCAAAGCGTGTATCACATATGGCACGTACCTGACTGAATATAATATTTGAAAACATGATTAAATCTTCTACTGGGTATAAAGTGGGAGATCAGTTTTATATTGTTTTGAAGTAATAAACTGATCCCCCACTAGTTACTACTGAATAATATAATATAATACATCTCTTCCCTCTCTAGCTATGAGCCAAATAACAGGACAGATTCGGTTCTATAGGTTTGGCTAATAACCAATCTACCGCAGAAAATATTGGTATCCTACTCAGGGATATCTTCTGACCAGTCAGTCATGTCTCTTTCCAGACATGATCGCCCAAAGCGTTTTTCACGAATAGCACTTAACTGACTGACTGAGGTTTAAAGTTTATTGTAGAAAGCTGTTAATTGTACAATCCAATATACGATTCAAAAATATTTTTACAAACTTTAGGAGCAACAAAGGTTAGATGACTTGCATATCTTCCGTCTGAAAATGCAATATTATTTTGCCGTGCAACATCGATTCAGTTACCATACGCAATGCTGTATGTAAAAACCATATCTTCCTGCTTATGATATGAATATTCTGCCATTGTTAAACGGAACATTACTAAGTTAACTCATTCCTAGACACGTTAAATATTTAAGACAGACTAGCCACAAATGTACATGAATGATAAATCTAGCCTAGTCTACGTGATAAACAGCAAAACCTATACTAAACTTTCTTTAAAGTTAATCCCTGAAAAACGAAAAATTTGCGGACATATTTTTGTGCAGACTTTTGTTTTTAATATGTTGCGAGGCACCTATCTCAGTATATATATATTACGCTCTCACACCCTGATTGAGCACTCTGGAAGAAAAAAACTTTGAAAAAACAGTAGCTACTCTGGCTTGTACACATCGATCATTCAGTAATGGATTAGAGCACTCTGGCTGTTGGGCGGCTATAATGACAATATACACGTTAAAAATCTGCCTTCTTCAACCGAACGCCCATAGACCAGAGGTAGAATCGCCGACAAACGCCAATTCTGTCGGGTTTCAATCCTGGGTTAAAAAGCAATCGGAGTCTTACCGTACTGATGAGCTGTGATACAGCGAAACAGATCTGTCTGCGGATGACTATATATATATATATATATATATATATATATATATATTGATGTATATTTCATTAAATAATATAGACATATTGTCGGATAAGCTTTATTGCATTATCGGTAAATTAAAAAAGAAAATTACAATATTGATACATATTTTTTTTTATAGTCCAATCTAAGCTTTTGGCTTACATAAGCCGTTTTCAAAGATGTCAGATTAGATTGTAATATAACAATTTACGGACAAACAATAAATTGAATTGTTATACTATGATGTAATTTGACATCTTTGGAAATAACTTATGTAAGCCGAAAGCTTAGATTGAATTATAAAAAAAAATATGTATCAATATTGTAGTTTTCATTCTTCATTTAATGATAATGCTATTAAGCTTATCAGAGAATATGAAAAAAATTACATAAAATAAATAGACAAAACTTGTCTATATTATTTAATGAAACATGCATCAATAAAAAAAATGCTACCTAAATCCACACTATATATATATATATATATATAGGTACTACAAAAGAAACTTTTTTATTTAATTTCAAGCTAAAAAATTAAATTTACTCACTTCAATAGGCAAAATGAATTGCCGTATTTCAAAACTAATTCAAATCGATTGGAAGGGTTATTTTTTAATCTCTACATCGTTTTTAACAATTTCTAGCCACCTGTCATCACAAGGCCATTAAAACCAATATGACAAAACTATAATGCTCTTTTCTGAAAAAATTATTTGATGAATATTAGCTGATTTGAAAGTTAATAAATCTGATTTTAAACAAATTTTACTTAATTTTAGTGTAGAATACCTTAGAAATGTATTTTAAATACAGAAGTAGGTGTGGTCAGTTGTGTATTTGAATGTTTTATTGAAAACTTGATAGCTTTACAGACAACGGATTTTTGTTGTCTAATATAACGGTTCCAGAAGTTGAGTAAAGTATTAAGAAACATGACAATTTCTCTAGAAACAAAGAAGAGAGTACTGGATTGCTATGTGATGTCGGTTCTTCAATATGGCAGTGAATGCTGGACAATATCATCAAAGATGAAGGAAAGACTTGAAGCAACAGCAATGTGGTTCTACAGAAGCATACTCGATATAAAGTGGGGGATCAATTTCATATTACAATCAATACATAAACTGACCCCTCACAGTCTATACATTTATATTCCTGAGATCCAAAAGCACAAGGATGCATTCCATGAGCTGAGTAGAGTATTAAGAAACAGGACAATTTCGCTAGAAACAAAGAAGAGAGTACTGGATTGCTATGTGATGTCAGTTCTTCAATATGGCAGTGAATGCTGGACAATATCATCGAAAATGAAGAAATAACTTGAAGCAACAGAAATGTGGTTCTACATACGGGATATAAAGTGGGGGATCAATTCCATATTACAATCAATATATAAACTGACCCCTCACTTTCTATACATTTGTATTCCTGAGATTCAAAAGCACAAGGATGCATTCCATGAGCTGAGGAGAGTATTAAGAAACAGGACCATTTCGCTAGAAACAAAGAAGAGAGTACTGGATGGCTATGTGGTGTCAGTTCTTCAATATGGCAGTGAATGCTGGACAATATCATCAAAGACGAAGGAAAGATTTGAAGTAACTGAAATGTGGTTCTACAGACGCACACTGGATATAAAGTGGGGGATCAATTTTATATTACAATCAATATATAAACTGACCGCTCACTTTGTGGTCACAGCAGTTTCTATACATTTATATTCCTGAGATCCAAAAGCACAAGGATGCATTCCAGAAGCTGAGTAGAGTCTTAAGAGACAGGAAAATTTCACTGAAAACAATGAAGAGAGTACTGGATTGCTATGTGATGTCAGTTCTTCAATATGGCAGCGAATGCTGGACAATATCCTTAAAGATGAAGGAAAAACTTGAAGCAACTGAAATATGGTTCTATAGAAGGATGCTGCGAATATCATGGATCGAGCATGTGAGCAATGACGAAATCTTAGAAATGATGGAAACAAAAAGGAAATTAATACTGAGCATCAGGAAGAGACAGCTAAAGTTCATGGGACATGCAATGAGGAAGGAGTGCTTGGAGAATCTGATACTTACAGGCCAGATAAAGGGGAAAAGAGACAGGGGAAAGCAGAGGATAACATATTTAAAAGACCTAATCAGGTGGATGATGGAACGAAGGTTGCATGGAGTAAAAGGAGCAGGCGTGCTAAGAGCCACCAGGGATAGGGAGACGTGGAAAGCCATGATCGCCTACGTCCTGAAGGAACAGAACACATAGAAGAAGAAGAATATAACGATAGCACTTTTTAAATATATATTTTTAAATATATTGTAATCTTTTAAATAATTAGAAAAACATTTTCTGTAATCCAACGTTTTTTTGAATTTTACGTAGTTTAGAGTTAATATAATTACAGCTTTTATTTTTCTGATAATGTCGTGTATGGACATCCGTATTTACAGAATTCGGCACGTTTATAGGGTCAGAAAATAAATCAGAATTCTTCTTAAAATATTGAGGTTGCTGAAATATTGTAAGATTTAGCATTTATGTTTAGTAAACGTAGTTTTTACTAATAATAATATTACGTACAGAATTTTAAATGATTTAAAACTTTATAAATTATGCTAATTTAAAAAATAAAAACAATTCTTGTAAAAATTCATTATTAATAAAAATAAGACTTCTTAAGACAATAGTGTCCATAAAATACCTTATTCCTATAAAATACCTTATTCCTATAAACAAATAACAACTTTTCTAATTAATAATATCTTTTATTTTTATTGCTTTTTTTTATTTTACGACAAAGAGCAGATTTTCTGTAACTGGGTGTTTTGTTTTAGAAAAAAAATTGATAATTTAAATTTTCCAAGAACTTACGCTTTTAACTAAAATAACCAACAACTGTTACAAATTAAATTATCGAAATTTCATGAAATTAAATAGAAAAAATACTTAATTTGTGAATAAGTTCTGAAAGTTTATTTAAAATCCAAGAATTATTTGAACTTTGAAAGAAGTTCAAAATCAAAGTGCTTTTAACTGCGAAAACGACGCTAAAAAAAAAAAAAAATTCCAAAAAACAAAAACAAAAAAAACAAAAAAAAACATTTAACCCACATTTCGAAGGTTCTGAAAAGGATCAAAAACTTTAATTTAATAATCCAAACATTCTTTGGTATTTTAAAAGATTTTGCCGAGAAAACTTTTTTTTTTCAAATTTGGGTCATTTTTTCTTCTTTTCAGAGAAATTTGGCAGCACACACACACACACACACACACACCCGCGCGCACACACACACACCCGCCCGCGCGCACACACACACACACACACACACACACACACACACACACACACACACACACACACACACACACACACACACACACCACACACACACACACACACACACACACACCCACACACACATATATGATAATTTGGCATCTAAATTACGCAAAAATAAAAATAATACTGGCATAACATTTCAAAATATTTTTTGCCAAAATTACACAAAAATAACTTGAAATACTAAAAAATTAAATTTTATTACAGCCATGACTAGATTGTCCGGCTTCTGTGGCATGGTGCAGAGTCCTGTTGACATAGGTTCTTCTAGAAGGCAACACTGTCTCCTCAAGGCACTTAATGTAAGCCTGCTTGATGAATCTGAGGCATCACCAACCAATTCCAGAGTTCTGTTTTTATCAGAACAATCAGAGTGAGTTTTTCAGTCTGCCATATCTTCGTAATTACCATTAGACTCAACCAACCATTTTTTTTATTCTTCTTCTGCATCGTCCTCAGATTGACATTCAAATACTCCGAAATGTACGTATTGGATCTTCCGGTGCGAATGCCAAGTAGTACAGTATACCATTTCCAAATTTCTGTCGGAGTGAATTACGTCAGGGTCTTCTTTTTTCACAGACCCTGTGTGTTTGATAAGTATCCGATCAATACAAAATATTCCAAAATTGTAATTTCTCAGGGGTATCAATATTTTGGGCGTAACTGTACGCCCACGCACACATTAGCATATACACAAACTCACACACAAATACTTAGAAATGTGCACAAAAATACACACATAAAAATACATTAACGCACGCAAACAAATACACAGCGATACAGACATTCACAATAGACACAGATACACGCAAATATGCAAAGGCAACCACCACACACGCACAAGTGTATACACTCACAAACACGCACATATACACCCACGCAAATATACAAAGGCATAGACATGCAAATATAGAGACACACACGCAAATGCAAAAGCTTAAAAATTCGCAGACATACAGAGAAACACACACACATACACACACACATACACACACGCTATAAACTACAAACACAGAAACAAGGGAAATTATGCAACCCTCAACTTAACCTAACCCTAAACCTAACACTTAACCTAACCCTAACCTAACACTAACCCTAATCCTAAACCTAAACCTAATCCTAAACTTAACACTAACCTAACCCTAAACCTAACTATAGCCCTGACCCTAACCCTAACCTTAGCTAACCTTAACCCTAACTCTAACCCTAAACCTATTCATAACCCTAAAGCTAACTCTAACCCAAACTCTAACGCTAACCTTAAACTTAACCCTACCTACCGGTTATCGGTAATGAAAGTAGAATGAATATGAAGAGCGCAAATAGAAGCCGCATTCGTTTCGGTTTGATGCCATTCAGGTAATCAAGGATCCATCACTTCTTCCCAAAGCAAAATGCGATCCCAAGACTGTTCTTTTTCTTTTTTATTAAAATTCCCACCCAAAACAAATCCCAAAACCCACTCAAATTGTAACGCACAAGTCGAAAAGTTGTCCTCCAGTCAGTTAAGTGCCATACGTGATACACGCTTTGGGCGATTATGTCTCGAAAGAGACTTGACTGACTGGGCAGAAGATTATTCCGCAGTAGGTTGCCATTGCTTTCTGCGGTAGACTGGTTGCCAGCCAAGGCTATAGAACCCAATCTGTCTTATCATTTATCCCATAACTGGAGGAAAGAGACAGATTAATACCTTTCCCAAGAGTATTTGCGCGTAAGTGAATGCAACGAATTCAACTGGAATTCGAACTCAGCTCTCTGATTTCTCGTTCCGAGCCAATGTCTTCAACCACAACGCACATTCTTAAAATAAATGGCTAATAAAATAAAATAAATAAATAAATAAAATACAGACAGACTTGTGTATATAAGAATTGGCTTCCAAAAGTTCGGAAAATCTGGCAATGAAAAGGTAATCTTAACCGAGCTAATATTTTCCGTAGTTGTCTTCGAAGTACGAATTGAAAAATCAAAGCGCAATTTAGTCAGGAAAGAAAGAGATTGCATTTCAAGTTTCTGCAGATTCCGTTGAAATAAAAAAAAAAAAAAAGAAATTACTCCATCAAAAAATATAATAAAGGATAAGTCATTTAACAAATACTCACCATTTTTTGGTGTGTGTGCGGGGGGGGGGGGGGGTAATATCAAGTTCAAAATTTTTGCGATCACTTTCACACAAATACACTTTAGTAAAATATGAATCCATCTTTTCTCCCACCGACCGAAAATAGTCGACGACTGAAAACGAGAAATCGGAGAGACTGGTTCAAACTCCAGTTGGGTTCGGTACATTCACTTCTGTGCAAATACACTTAGGAAAGTGTTGTGGAGGAATATCCTGTCTGACACAGGAATGGGTATGGCCGGGTTATAAAAGACCAGGATTAGAACGAACTACAGAGTGATCGAGAGTGATCGTGACTATAAGAGTGTCTTCGTCATTACACGAAAGTGATCAAGAGTCTTCGTCATTACACGGGAGTGATCGATAGTCTTCGTCATTACACAGGAGTGATCGAGAGTCTTCGTCATTACACGGGAGTGATCAAGAGTCTTCGTCATAACACAGGAGTGATCGAGAGTCTTCGTCATTACACGGGAGTGATCGAGAGTCTTCGTCATTACACGGGAGTGATCGAGAGTCTTCGTCATTAGACGGGAGTGATCGAGAGTCTTCGTCATTACACGGGAGTGATCGAGAGTCTCCGTCATTACACGGGAGTGATCGAGAGTCTTCGTCATTACACGGGAGTGATCGAGAGTCTTCGTCATTAGACGGGAGTGATCGAGAGTCTTCGTCATTACACGGGAGTGATCGAGAGTCTCCGTCATTACACGGGAGTGATCGAGAGTCTTCGTCATAACACGGGAGTGATCGAGAGTCTTCGTCATTACACTGGAGTCATCGAGAGTCTTCGTAATTACAGGGGAGTGATCGAGAGTCTTCGTCATTACACGGGAGTGATCGAGAGTCTTCGTCTTTACATGGGAGTGATCGAGAGTCTTCGTCATTACACGGGAGTGATCGAGAGTCTTCGTCATTACACGGGAGTGATCGAGAGTCTTCGTCATTACACGGGAGTGATCGAGAGTCTTCGTCATTACACGGGAGTCATTGAGAGTCTTCGTCATTACACGGGAGTGATCGAGAGTATTCGTCATTACACGGGAGTCATTGAGAGTCTTCGTCATTACACGGGAGTGATCGAGAGTCTTCGTCATTACACGGGAGTGATCAAGAGTCTTCGTCATTACACGGGAGTGATCGAGAGTCTTCGTCATTACACGGGAGTGATCAAGAGTCTTCGTCATTACACGGGAGTGATCAAGAGTCTTCGTCATTACACGGGAGTGATCGAGAGTCTTCGTCATTACACGGGAGTGATCGAGAGTCTTCGTCATTTCACGGGAGTGATCGAGAATCTTCGTCATTACTGGGGAGTGATCGAGAGTCTTCGTCATTACACGGGAGTCATCGAGAGTCTTTGTCATTACACGGGAGTGATCGAGAGTCTTCGTCATTACACGGGAGTGATCCAGAGTGTTTGTCATTACACGGGAGTGAACGAGAGTCTTCGTCATTATACGAGCGAGGTCGAGAGCCATCATCCTTTGAGGCGAGTTAGACGTCACTTGAGGTAGCATTCTTCACAAGACGGACGCCTACGTCCTATACAGAAACATTGCCTTCTGGTTTGTTATTCTTGTTAAATGGTCGTTGGTGTACGTCTATTTGGTTTATTGTACTGAAGTACAATAAATCTCTATTCATATATCATCAGTGTTAAGAATTATTTATTAGTGATCGAGAGTCTTCGTCATTACACGGGAGTGATCGAGAGTCTTCGTCATTAGACGGGAGTGATCCAGAGTCTTCGTCATTACACGGGGGTCATCGAGTGTTTTCGTCATTACACAGGAGTGATCGAGTGTCTTCGTCATTACACGGGAGTGATAGAGAGTCTTCGTCATTACACGGGAGTGATCGAGAGTCTTCGTCATTAGACGGGAGTGATCGAGAGTCTTCGTCATTACACGGGAGTGATCCAGAGTCTTCGTCATTACACGGGGGTCATCGAGAGTTTTCGTCATTACACAGGAGTGATCGAGAGTCTTCGTCATTACACGGGAGTGAACGAGAGTCTTCGTCATTATACGAGCGAGGTCGAGAGCCATCGTCCTTAGACGAGAGTTAGACGTCACTAGACGGTAGCCTTCTTCACAAGACGGACGCCTACGTCCCATACAGAGACATTGCCTTCTGGTTTGTTATTCTTGTTAAATGGTCGTTGGTGTACGTCTATTTGGTTTATTGTACTGAAGTATAATAAATCTCTATTCATATATCATCAGTGTTAAGAATTATTTATAAGTGATCGAGAGTCTTCGTCATTACACAGGAGTGATCGAGAGTCTTCGTCATTACACGGGAGTCATCGAGAGTCTTCGTCATTACACGGGAGTGATCGAGTGTCTTCGTCATTACACGGGAGTGATCGAGAGTCTTCGTCTATACACGGGAGTGATCGATAGTCATCGTAATTACACGGGAGTGATCGAGTGTCTTCGTCATTAGACGGTAGTCATCGAGAGTCTTCGTCTATACACGGGAGTGATCGATAGTCATCGTAATTACACGGGAGTGATCGAGAGTCTTCGTCATTACACGGGAGTGATCGAGAGTCTTCGTCATTACACGGGAGTGATCGAGAGTCTTCGTCATTACACGGGAGTCATCGAGAGTCTTCGTCATTACACGGGAGTGATCGAGAATCTTCGTCATTACTCGGGAGTGATCCAGTGTCTTCATCATTACTCGGGAGTGATCGAGAGTCTTCGTCATTAAACGGGAGTGATCGAGAGTCTTCGTCATTAGACGGGAGTCATCGAGAGTCTTCGTCATTAGACGGGAGTCATCGAGAGTCTTCGTCATTTCACGGGAGTGATCGAGAATCTTCGTCATTACTCGGGAGTGATCGAGAGTCTTTGTCATTACACGGGAGTCATCGAGAGTCTTCGTCATTACACGGGAGTCATCGAGAGTCTTCGTCATTATACGAGCGAGGTCGAGAGCCATCATCCTTAGATGCGAGTTAGACGTCACTTGAGGTAGCATTCTTCACAAGACGGACGCCTACGTCTTATACAGAAACATTGTGGGGTTTGATACATTGACACACACACACGCACACACACACATACATGGTGATTCAGCGTTCACGTGATAACTTAGTTACCCGCGTAAACGCATGCTAATAAAAGCGGGGAATATCACTTGGTACGCCAGTTAGGATTTTGTTCCGGACAAGAGCAGACATGTCTCCCTAACTCACACAAACACACGCGCACTAATTGCGGGTAGCAATTAGTGGCGCAAATTTTTTTTTATTTTTCTTCTCACCGACATTAACACTATGCACATTAACTTTCATTCAAACTGGACCTTACATAAAATAACTTTCTACACATAAATTCACAATTTTTCCAACCTTCGTCAGTAGAAATCCACAGACTGCCTAAGACTACTACATTCGCATGTAAGTCTCTCTCTCTACTCAACGCACACACAGACACAGAACTTTGTCTTCTGTCTGACTTTCTTGCCTAAACGCATACACAGACACAGAACCTTGTTTTCTGTCTGAATACATCAAGGATGTGAACTTCGAACTCTTGACGATAATCTTAACAATTGTTACAAACCTTTCTTTCAGCTAGAAAAAGAACTTCTCTTTCCTTAATTTTATGCATGCTGTCAACCATATGTAACCTTTGTTAATATATTGTTTTTTTTTGGTTACTTTCGCCTTACTCGTTCTTTCTTATTGTCTGTTTTATTTCACCAACCAGTTACGTCGAGTCGACTCTTAAATGTAAATAGGTAAAGGGACGCTTTGCCCATTACAACATTGCCTTCTGGTTTGTTATTCTTGTTAAATGGTCGTTGGTGTACGTCTATTTGGTTTATTGTACTGAAGTACAATAAATCTCTATTCATATATCATCAGTGTTAAGAATTATTTATTAGTGATCGAGAGTCTTCGTCATTACACGGGAGTGATCGAGAGTCTTCGTCATTAGACGGGAGTGATCCAGAGTCTTCGTCATTACACGGGGGTCATCGAGTGTTTTCGTCATTACACAGGAGTGATCGAGTGTCTTCGTCATTACACGGGAGTGATAGAGAGTCTTCGTCATTACACGGGAGTGATCGAGAGTCTTCGTCATTAGACGGGAGTGATCGAGAGTCTTCGTCATTACACGGGAGTGATCCAGAGTCTTCGTCATTACACGGGGGTCATCGAGAGTTTTCGTCATTACACAGGAGTGATCGAGAGTCTTCGTCATTACACGGGAGTGAACGAGAGTCTTCGTCATTATACGAGCGAGGTCGAGAGCCATCGTCCTTAGACGAGAGTTAGACGTCACTAGACGGTAGCCTTCTTCACAAGACGGACGCCTACGTCCCATACAGAGACATTGCCTTCTGGTTTGTTATTCTTGTTAAATGGTCGTTGGTGTACGTCTATTTGGTTTATTGTACTGAAGTATAATAAATCTCTATTCATATATCATCAGTGTTAAGAATTATTTATAAGTGATCGAGAGTCTTCGTCATTACACAGGAGTGATCGAGAGTCTTCGTCATTACACGGGAGTCATCGAGAGTCTTCGTCATTACACGGGAGTGATCGAGTGTCTTCGTCATTACACGGGAGTGATCGAGAGTCTTCGTCTATACACGGGAGTGATCGATAGTCATCGTAATTACACGGGAGTGATCGAGTGTCTTCGTCATTAGACGGTAGTCATCGAGAGTCTTCGTCTATACACGGGAGTGATCGATAGTCATCGTAATTACACGGGAGTGATCGAGAGTCTTCGTCATTACACGGGAGTGATCGAGAGTCTTCGTCATTACACGGGAGTGATCGAGAGTCTTCGTCATTACACGGGAGTCATCGAGAGTCTTCGTCATTACACGGGAGTGATCGAGAATCTTCGTCATTACTCGGGAGTGATCCAGTGTCTTCATCATTACTCGGGAGTGATCGAGAGTCTTCGTCATTAAACGGGAGTGATCGAGAGTCTTCGTCATTAGACGGGAGTCATCGAGAGTCTTCGTCATTAGACGGGAGTCATCGAGAGTCTTCGTCATTTCACGGGAGTGATCGAGAATCTTCGTCATTACTCGGGAGTGATCGAGAGTCTTTGTCATTACACGGGAGTCATCGAGAGTCTTCGTCATTACACGGGAGTCATCGAGAGTCTTCGTCATTATACGAGCGAGGTCGAGAGCCATCATCCTTAGATGCGAGTTAGACGTCACTTGAGGTAGCATTCTTCACAAGACGGACGCCTACGTCTTATACAGAAACATTGTGGGGTTTGATACATTGACACACACACACGCACACACACACATACATGGTGATTCAGCGTTCACGTGATAACTTAGTTACCCGCGTAAACGCATGCTAATAAAAGCGGGGAATATCACTTGGTACGCCAGTTAGGATTTTGTTCCGGACAAGAGCAGACATGTCTCCCTAACTCACACAAACACACGCGCACTAATTGCGGGTAGCAATTAGTGGCGCAAATTTTTTTTTATTTTTCTTCTCACCGACATTAACACTATGCACATTAACTTTCATTCAAACTGGACCTTACATAAAATAACTTTCTACACATAAATTCACAATTTTTCCAACCTTCGTCAGTAGAAATCCACAGACTGCCTAAGACTACTACATTCGCATGTAAGTCTCTCTCTCTCTACTCAACGCACACACAGACACAGAACTTTGTCTTCTGTCTGACTTTCTTGCCTAAACGCATACACAGACACAGAACCTTGTTTTCTGTCTGAATACATCAAGGATGTGAACTTCGAACTCTTGACGATAATCTTAACAATTGTTACAAACCTTTCTTTCAGCTAGAAAAAGAACTTCTCTTTCCTTAATTTTATGCATGCTGTCAACCATATGTAACCTTTGTTAATATATTGTTTTTTTTTGGTTACTTTCGCCTTACTCGTTCTTTCTTATTGTCTGTTTTATTTCACCAACCAGTTACGTCGAGTCGACTCTTAAATGTAAATAGGTAAAGGGACGCTTTGCCCATTACAACATTGCCTTCTGGTTTGTTATTCTTGTTAAATGGTCGTTGGTGTACGTCTATTTGGTTTATTGTACTGAAGTATAATAAATCTCTAGTCATATATCATCAGTGTTAAGAATTATTTATTAGTGATCGAGAGTCTTCGTCATTACACGGGAGTGATCGAGAGTCTTCGTCATTACACGAGAGTGATCGAGAGTCTTCGTCATTACACGGGGGTCATCGAGTGTTTTCGTCATTACACAGGAGTGATCGAGTGTCTTCGTCATTACACGGGAGTGATCGAGAGTCTTCGTCATTACACGGGAGTGATCGAGAGTCTTCGTCATTAGACGGGAGTGATCGAGAGTCTTCGTCATTACACGGGAGTGATCCAGAGTCTTCGTCATTACACGGGGGTCATCGAGAGTTTTCGTCATTACACAGGAGTGATCGAGAGTCTTCGTCATTACACGGGAGTGATCGAGAGTATTCGTCATTACACGGGAGTGATCGAGAGTCTTCGTCATTACACGGGAGTGATCGAGAGTCTTCGTCATTAGACGGTAGTCATCGAGAGTCTTCGTCTATACACGGGAGTGATCGAGAGTCTTCGTCATTACACGGGAGTGATCGAGAGTCTTCGTCATTACACGGGAGTGATCGAGTGTCTTCGTCATTACACGGGAGTGATCGAGAGTCTTCGTCATTACACGGGAGTCATCGAGAGTCTTCGTCATTACACGGGAGTGATCGAGAATCTTCGTCATTACTCGGGAGTGATCCAGTGTCTTCGTCATTACTCCGGAGTGATCGAGAGTCTTCGTCATTACACGGGAGTGATCGAGAGTCTTCGTCATTAGACGGGAGTCATCGAGAGTCTTCGTCATTAGACGGGAGTCATCGAGAGTCTTCGTCTATACACGGGAGTGATCGATAGTCATCGTAATTACACGGGAGTGATCGAGAGTCTTCGTCATTACACGGGAGTGATCGAGAGTCTTCGTCATTACACGGGAGTGATCGAGAGTCTTCGTCATTACACGGGAGTCATCGAGAGTCTTCGTCATTACACGGGAGTGATCGAGAATCTTCGTCATTACTCGGGAGTGATCCAGTGTCTTCGTCATTACTCGGGAGTGATCGAGAGTCTTCGTCATTAAACGGGAGTGATCGAGAGTCTTCGTCATTAGACGGGAGTCATCGAGAGTCTTCGTCATTAGACGGGAGTCATCGAGAGTCTTCGTCATTTCACGGGAGTGATCGAGAATCTTCGTCATTACTCGGGAGTGATCGAGAGTCTTTGTCATTACATATATATATATATATATATATATATATATATAGACTACCAGCCATCATTATTAGGCCACCCCAGTATTTAAGAAAAATGATGTATTTCATACTATTTTTAGTATTTATTGTAAAATGAATAATTGTAAATGAAAATAGAATGGTTCTTTTGTTAATACTGCACAATAAAATGTGCATCAAATGAATTTATAAATATTTAATAACAGTATAGGCCGGCGTTGCTCGGGTGTAATGAAAGTTTTAAAACTTTATATCGACATTATAATAGTATAGATTTTTTTTATAATCAAATCGCCCCAAGCAAGGCATTTTATTGCCACTGTTTTGCCGGGGGTTACATAGGAGGAAAGTTATGAGAAAGAGTGACTGGTCATAGAGGGTGTCAGGAAGTGGGTAAGAAAAGGATTATTTTAGCCGACGAATTTCATCCTCCGAAGGACAGTACTTTATATGTAGATTATGTAGAGTTTTTGAATTTTTTAACATTAAATTGACGATAAAGCATGGAGCCAGAAGAAAGTTCCATAAGCGAAAAGTTCGAGAAAAGAAGTTGTTAGCATAGAATTTACGGTTGCATCTAATCGACTCATTTTTAAATTGAAGCTGAATTGCTATCTGAAGCTGGATTGCTATCTGTATAATAATAAGATAAAATAAAATTTATCTTAGCCGACACATTTCATCCTCTGAGGGACAGTACTTTATTTGTGATTATGCAGAGTTTTTGAATTTTTTAAGATTTAAGTTAACTAAAAAGCATGGAGCCGGAAGAGAGTTCCACAAGTGATAGGTGCGAGAAAAGAAACTGTTAGCATAAAACTTACGGTTACATCTAGTCGACTCACTTTTAAATTAATAAGCTGGATTGCTACCTATATAACAATAAGACAAAATAAAATTAATCTTAGCCGACATATTTCATTCTTTGAGGGACAGTACTTTATTTTTGATTATGTAGAGTTTTTGAAGTTTTTAAGATTTAAGTTAACCAAAAAGCATGGAGCTGGAATAAAGTTCCACGAGTGATAGGTGCGAGAAAAGAAACTGTTAGCATAGAACTTATGGTTACATGTAGTAATTTAAACTAAATATAATGAGACCTATGTGCTAATCGAGTACTGAGCTAACATTGATGAAGTCTGTGTACCGAAGAGTAAAGCGCAGCTGGACCATTTCCATGAAAATATTTATAGAAAAAGCACTGCGAGCTACGTTAAGGCAGTGGGAATATGACTGAAGTGGAGATGCCAGGTCAGAACTGATAACATTGCAGATTCTTCTTTAGGGTTTATCAAGAACCTCTAAAAAGATACCAGAAACAACAGAATCGATGTGACAGTAATATTTAATGCATGAAGGAATGGCGGACATATGAATATGTACGATAGATTCTAGGGAGGTTTGCTGTCTGCCACAGCATAGTGAGGAAAAGGTTTTCAGCTAACATGAAGTCGAAAGAATATAGGGAATTAATTGATACTTTTGACTCAATATACTAAATATACTATTGAATAAATCGATATTGATTTAAAATACCCGTTCTACTTTATGTCAGTTGTATGCGTAGGTCTTGAAAGCTATCACAATGCGTTTAGTAAAATAAAGGAAGGTAAAGAAGTTGTTGGGTATTACCTATTTAGTATACATAAAGATTTCAAGATGAAAATCTCATGTTCAGAATTGCAGGAGAGCTTCTATCTATCTATCTATCTATCTATCTATCTATCTATCTATGCCAGTCTGTTCTTATCTATCTATCTATCTATCTATCTATCTATCTATCTATCTATCTATCTATCTATCTATCTATGCCAGTCTGTTCTTATCTATCTATCTATCTATCTATCTATCTATCTATCTATCTATCTATCTATCTATCTGGGTAGGTCTTAAAGGCTATCACAATGCGTTTATTAAAATAAAATAAGGTAAAGAAGGGGTTAGGTATTACCTATTTATTATTCATTAATATTTCGAGATAAAATTCTCATCTTCAGAATAGTAGGAGAGCTTGTTTACATGTCCGTCCACTCGTGGATGGTGCCTTTCAACGAATGGGCATCGTGTCAGTCAATAACGTTCGTCCGAGATGGCGCAATGAGTCAATGTCATGGAGGTTAGCATCAGCTATACTGATGGAAAGTAAAAAGAATTTTCGGAGATGATTAAAATAGAGCAGTTTCGGTTTTGAAGAAAGCCGAAGCTATCATCTGTCGAAAGTCTTGAGTATAACAAACAATATCAGCATTCTTGTCTGAATAGATTGAATGATTTGTTTTTAGGGATTATCAACATTTTTCAGAAAAAGACAGAAAATATTTAACTGACTGATATCTTGACGGAGAAGTGGTGGGGTCATGCCTTTCCGAAAGGAATTTGCGCCTAAGCGAAAATTAAACTAACGGCAGTAGGAACTTGACTTTTTTATTAACAATTCCTTGTCATTATCCATTACCCCCACCTGTACATCCAAGCATACAGCACCAGGTATTCCTAAGTGGCCACTCGTCTAGGTACTGACCATATTCGATGGTGCTTAACTTCGGTACTCGCACGAGAACCAGTATTTCAACGTGATATGATGGTAAGCCATATCGCCTGCAGATCCAAGCTTACAGCACCAGGTATTCCCAAGCAGTCACCCATCTAGGTACTGACCATATTCGACGTTGCTTAACTTCGGTACTCGTACGAGAACCAGTATTTCAACGTGATATGATGGTAAGCCATATCGCCTGCAGATCCAAGCTTACAGCACCAGGTATTCCCAAGCAGTCACCCATCTAGGTACTGACCATATTCGACGTTGCTTAACTTCGGTACTCGTACGAGAACCAGTATTTCAACGTGATATGATGGTAAGCCATATCGCCTGCAGATCCAAGCTTACAGCACCAGGTATTCCCAAGCAGTCACCCATCTAGGTACTGACCATATTCGACGTTGCTTAACTTCGGTACTCGTACGAGAACCAGTATTTCAACGTGATATGATGGTAAGCCATACCGCCTGCAGATCCAAGCTTACAGCACCAGGTATTCCCAAGTGGCCACTCGTCTAGATACTAACCAGGCTCGACTTCAATTATCGTATGACACATTTAATCAATTTTTTTAGCAGCAAACCTTGGGATTGATTCAATATTATTTTTCCATGGTCAGCATTAGCCATTTTCATGAAACGCAAAACAGAACAATTAAGAAAGAACAGTTTTATTTTTGTTGTGAAGTAGTTGTCGCACTGAAGTTTAATCGTGCTATGTCGGATGCTAATCGACTTAACGAACCCTAAATGTTAGGAACTTGGTAATCTTCCACTGAAAGCTGACTCCTTAGTATTCAGCTAACTGCCGATTAATATCAACTGCCTAGTAGTTCTACTGAACTCCAATAGAACTCTAAAGAATTCCTATGAACTTCTCAAGAACTTCCTGTTAACTCTTATTAATATAGGAGGGAGAGTCCATTATCTGAAGAATAGGTGTGCTTCACCATGACAGTTTCATATAAAGAGCACGCGTAGAAATAAACAAACCCTTTCTTGCAACAGTTAACAGAAGATTAAATGTTGCTTTTTTTGAGCAGCAAACAAATTGATTAGTTTACAGAACCGACCAAACTTACTAGATAGCGGCTGATTTTTTAAGCTCCGTTGAGATGTGATCGAAGATGTGGGGTGCGCAGTGAGGATCGAACACACGACTCAGTTGTAATTGGTTCTAGCGAGACAAGCTTGTTAATCATTACACCACGTAATTACCTGTTTTTTCACTTTTTGCAATATACACTACCGGCCATAATTATTACAAACCCCAGTTTTTTTTTTTTAAAGAATGATGCATTTCATACTATTTTTACTATTTACAGCCAAATGAAAATAAAATGGTTCTTTTGTTATTATTACTTTGCAAAATGTTACAAGGCAAATGGCGACAATTTACCCTTCGCACCTTTAGATTTGCTACATCTATATATATATATATATATATATATATATATATATATATACACACACACACACACACATACACACGCACACAACTGGCCATAATTATTAGGCCACCCAATATATTTTTAAAAGAAATGATGTATTTCATACTATTTTTTAGTATTGATTGCCAAATGAAAATAGAATGGTTCTTTTATTATTACTTTGCAAAATTTTACAAGGCAAGGAAGCAAAGATGAACTCTTCCGAATCACACTAAATTTTCTTCATTCTTTTATTGAGGAAACTGTAATATAGGTAATTATTAAATATTTATAAATTCATTTCATGCACATGTTATTGTGCAGTATTAACAAAAGAACTATTCTATTTTCATTTACAATTTTTCACTTGGCAATAAATAAAAAACAGTATGAAATATATCATTTTTTAAAACACTGGGGTAGCCTAATTATGGCCGGTAGTATAAGTTTTTAAAAAAATCATATGCCAAAACATCAACATGATTTAAAAATTTTAAATATTATAAATTAGTTGTAATTGCATACATGAGACAGATTATAAATAGCTATAAATAATTATTGACAGAGGACCATTTGTCGAAAGTCTCGGACTCAAATACAATCGCTCTAACATTCTGAAGATGAGATTTTAATCTCGAAATATTAATGTATAATGGATGGGTGATGTCCAGCGGGTTGTTTGCCTTCCTTTATTTTACTAAACGTACACTTACACACTTACACACACACACACTTACACACACACACACTTACACACACACACACACACACACACACACACACACACACACACACACTTACACACACACACACTTTGGAGAAACGACTGACTAGGCAGAAGATTTTCTTGCAGTAAGTTGCCATTACCTTTTTCAAAAGTATTAATGTTAATTGGAGTAGATAGATCTATCTATCGCCCGGTTCACACTCCACCCACGTCTATTGAACAGGTTCAGAGGCCCATCCCTTGTTCCCTGTTTAGGATGTGGTTTCCGGCTTTCTCTTTTCCAATCTTTCCACTATTACGTAGCCCCCTGCACATCAGTGGCATTACCGCCTTGCTCGGGGTGATACGATAAAATATATATATATATATATATATATATATATATATATATGTGTGTAGATATAGAAGAATCCAATAAAATATCCTGTATATACAGTGGTAGGA
This sequence comes from Ascarosepion bandense, assembly GCA_037127315.1. Lineage (NCBI taxonomy): Eukaryota > Metazoa > Mollusca > Cephalopoda > Sepiida > Sepiidae > Ascarosepion > Ascarosepion bandense. The sequence continues at coordinate 873,901 of JBBBDQ010001240.1, read as the reverse complement.
TAACTTTCTAGGAGAGCTCTAAATATATATGTATATAAATACATATAGAGCAAATATATGTAAAAATTAAGACAGACACGAAAATAACTCCACAACAAATTTGGGTTTCCTCTTCGTCGCTAAATTTGTTGTGGAGTAATTTTCGCAGTGGAGGGTAGTATCTGTGCTAAAATCGGTCCAAATAGGTTCGACGTACAAAACGTTAGGCACTTGATATAATATGTATTATGCAGTGTAATCTTGCCAGGTCTCTGACTATTTTCGTATTCGACTAACTGTCGACTACTATGGTCCAACATTGACTGATCCTCGTTCCTCTTACTACTCCTACTTAAATTTGGTGGGAGAGTCTATTCACTATAGAATAGGTGTTTTTTTTTACCATAACAATAGTTGACATTCTAAGCGTCGCTTAGATGCGGCACAAGGCCGAAAGTACGGGGTACCCAATGAGGATCGAAGTCACTACTCAGTTGTAATAGGTTATAGCGAGACAAGCTTGCTAACCATTACACCTAGTTGACGTGCCCCATCAGCGAAGTTAAAGATGTCGCAGTTATATTGAATGCATTAAAAACGTACTTACTACGAAAACGGAAGCAGTAAAACCTAGTGTAGTGAGGCTGTGGCTATCTACTACGCATATAATTCTAAAGAATTAGGAGTGTCTGATAGAAGATGGGATGTGCGTTGTGGCGCAGTGGATATCGGCTCGGAAAGAGAAATCGGGGAACCGAGTTCGAATTCCAGTTGAATTCCTTGCATTCACTTACGCGCAAATACCCTTGGGAAAGGTATTAATCCGTCTTCCCTCCAGTTATGGGTTAAATAATAGGACAGATTGGGTTCTATAGCCTTGGTTGGCAACCAGTCTACCGCAGAAAGCAATGGCAACCTACTGCGGGATAATCTTCTGCCCAGTCAGTCATGTCTCGAGACATGATCGCCCAAAGCGTGTATCGCGCATGGCACTTAACTGACTGATAGAACATGGATAGACTTTTCGACAGGGGAAAGACGCTTTCTCAGATGCCGAACGCAATCTGTTTATTCGTGTGCTTTTAAAGTCGAAAATAACCACGGGCAAATAAATATAAACACCGCCTGTCATGCTGTTTTCCTCCTACTAGCTGATCATGCTGTCTACTAGCCAAGCGTGGAGGACGGCTTGTCTCCGACGAATTTCCAACGAGACTTTGGAAAATTATTATCCATTTTTGACTGATGCGTCATCGCCCGCTCCGACGACTGCAGTAAACACGACCATCTATGGAAGACGCAAAGGAAATACATCAAGGTGCATGAAATTCTACTCATGCGGCCTATCAATATACGGCTTACAGTCATTTCACGTTCAATACACCGGTTCTCGCTCGATCACTGAAGTTAAGCAGCGTTGAGCTTGGTCAGTACTTAGATGGGTGACCGCTTGGCAATACTAGGTGCTGTAAGCGTTTAAATACCAGGTGCTGTAAGCGTTTAGTGACGGATGTGCGTTGTGGTGCAGTGGATATCGGCTCGGAAAGAGGAATCGATGAGCCGAATTCGAATTCCAGTTGAATACCCTGCTTTCACTTAAGCACTGGTACTCTTGGAAAAGGTATTTATCTGTCCCTTCCCTCCAGTTATGGGTTAAATAACAGGTTAGTACTTGGGGACCCTGCTCTTAAAAACAAATCCCAATGAATCTTGATACTCGAAAAGAGAAGAAGTATTACTAGACACAAAACTTATATAAAAAACAAATTGTTGAAAGAAAAATGTATTTTTTAATGATCAACACGCTAATATCGTGAACTCCGTCCTCAGTAAGCGACCCACATATGTGTCTTTGTGTCGCATTAAGCGGAACGTAGTAAATATAATTAAAAAAAAACATTTAATCGAGTTGAAGTTGTTAGCAAACTAACCAATTAATCTTGAGTGGCGATTTTGAGAGCCCACGACTGTGTGAAACTTAATTTTTAGGTGTGGTGCAGTGGATATCGACTCGGAACGACAAATCGGGGAGCCGAGTTTGAATTCCAGTTGAATTCCTTGCATTCACTTACGCACAAGTACCCTTGGAAAAGGTATCAATCCGTCTCTTCCTTCCAGTTATGGGTTAAATAATAGGACAGATTGGGTTATATAGCCTTGACTAGCAACCAGTCTACCGCAGAAAGCAATGGCAACCTACTGCGGGATAATCTTCTGCTCAGTCAGTCATGTCTCTTTCGAGTCATGATCGTCCAAGCGTGTATCACTTATGGCACTCAACTGACTGATCATTATTATATGCTTTTTTGTTTGTTTCATAGTCGCGTGTCACATCTGGACGTAGGCGATTATGGCTCTCCATAATTTTCTGTCCTTCTTAAAAAATTTCATGTTAAATTACTAAATTGCGTTAAATTCCTAGATTTTGTTGTGTCTGCTGTGGCTAGCAATTTAATTTCACAACATTTTGGATCAACTTACTTCTGAATCAATCAAGAAAACTTTTATACAACAGCCCCAACAATATAAATAGTGTAAATAATTTTAAACTCTCGGTAAATAATTTTCTGTATATTTAATTCATTCAAATCTAAACTTATTTATAAATGGAACTTTGGCTGTGTGTGTGTGTCCGTCCGTTACCTATAGACTCCGAAACGGCTGAACCGATTTTCTTGAAAATTTACACAGTTGTACTATACGCATCTGCGAGTGTTCTTAGCTAGGTTTTGTGTCGAGGTACCCCCGATAAATATCAATAATCGAAAAAATCGGGTTATAGAAGGAGTGGTCCGATTTTAATCAAATTTGATACACTCATAGACAAAGACATAAGAAATGATATTCAGAAGTTTCAAGGTTGCAGTTCTTACAATAGTGCAGAAAATCGATAATATATATATAAGGCAAAATGTTTGTGTGCGTATCTGTTTATCTGTCTGTATGTCCTTTATACAAATCCACAATTTTTATCCGATTCTCACCAAACTTCACGAATATTCTTTATGCTGAGTCTGAGCTCCAGGACCATGGATTAGTTTTAAAGCTTTCATTACACCCGAGCAACGCCGGGCTATACTGCTAGTAAGAAATAATTCGAGATAAAACCTGGCTAAAATGAGTAACATTTCGCAACATTTGACACCTTATCCGAATAAAATGCTGATCAGGCGCCTACGAGGTCGTATTCAGTCGGACGTGCAAACAGTAGAAGTTTCAATGAAAATTTTCATTCTCAAGTAGACCCTCCCAGTCGCATGTCAACACATTTTTAAGATAGTGAGATTCGTTTTTGACTTCAGCGTTTTCTTCTCTTAAACTGGTTCCAACAATGGCTATAGGACCCAATCTGTTCTGCTATTTTACTCATAAAAGAGATGAATTCATAGTAAATAAGTCAATGTAATGAACTTGACACTCCAGTGAATTGAATTGTTTTGGCTGGTGGCGTGTGTATATACCGCGTGTATATAACAGGTTAAAATTTACTCCTCTCTCAGCCGTACGCCGATAGCTTAGGGGTGACTCTCCTACTGATACCAAATCGCTCGAGTTTCTAGCCATACTGATGAACTGTGATGCAGAAAAAACAGGCTTCTATGTGGATGACAAAAATATATCTATATCTATATATGTATGTAGTTGCTTCTGGCCGAGGTTGAAACTCGACCAATTTGGTGCCAGTCGGAGTCTCTGCTCCCTAAGCCATTGAGTGAGAGAAGGGAAATTTTAGCGTGTTATATACAAGCAGTGTACACACACGCCTGTCACCAAAACAACTCAATTCATAAGCTAAAGAGTAACGCGTAAATCGCAGAAGTGGGAACTGGTTTTAAAATTTTTCTTCTCTAGAAAGCTCAGTCGTAATGAGAGCATAATATATTAGTCACCCACATACAAGGCTGTTTCGCTTTATCACATATCATCAGTGAGGCTTGACATCGCCTTGCTTCTGGCCGGATTCGAAACTCGACCTATATATATATATATATATATATAGTAAATAACCTAAAGAGCCAACAAACCTCTCAAGATTTCACCTAACCGGATCTTCAGGGAAGATCAAGTTAGGTGAAACCTAAATATTTTTATTGGCTTTTAGGTTATTTACTTTTTCTGTTCTGCTTACGTTTTAAGCGTTTCTTCATTATAGATTACTCGTCTCGGGTTTTTTCTTTGGGTTACGTAATTTGATTTATCTCTTTCTTTTTTTTACAACCATTTTTTCCTTCCGCATACAGACTCAGAGGGTTTTTCGAAACAAGTATAGGGATAAGTTTACATATATATATATATATATATATATATATATATTATATTAGTCATCCACATACAAGCTTGTTTCGCTGCATCACAGCTCATCACGGCCTGATTATTTACGATAAATTTTTGTTACGAAAATGTGTGTCGAACCTGCGACACCTATCCACATAGGGAAAGCCACCATGTGATCTGACGCGTCTTAGACCTCTCGACCACGAATGACGATCAGTCTAAACGTAGTCAAATTAAAGCTTCGACTCCTGCCGAATGGCACACATAATTATGGCCGGTAGTATATATATATATATATATATATATATATATAGGTTTATAGTTTTTGGTTTTGCTATCTTCCCATAAAATATTGTGTCAGCTATGTGTTAAAGAACACTTTAGAAGCTTTGTATTTTTTTTTTTTGACTTGGGCTAGGTCAGGCTGGCTTCAAGGCCATATTTCCAGGAAATACAGCAAGAATGTAGATCATTGTCAATAGCTTTTGAGACCCGCACTTTAATTGCTTCTGTTACCACAAGTGCTTCGTATCAAGGAGTTCATAGGCCGAATGCACCTATGATTCCACAAGTTTGAAGTGGCATCTTATTAGCTACTAATGGTCAAGCCTATCCAGGTGCTGCACTGGTCAAGGCCACAAAGACGTACGTCCTTACAAGCTGGGAACCCGTAAGTCGTGCGTGACGGATTTGGGCAAGAAAGATTGGCGCTTTTCTTAAAAGGTATTAATCACGATTCATTGTAGGTAATCACGGAAAGTGATTTGAGGCAGAAGGATTTGTGTTGAGATGAACGAAAAGAGATAAGGTGTTTCTACAAAAGGACTTTAAGAGAGTGAATCTGAGAAAAAGAAAAGTCTATTGAGAAAGTGCAAGAAGGATAATCGTTCTATTATATAGGCTTTATGTGTGTGTGTGTGTGTGTGTGTGTAATGGTGAGAAAAACGAAAAGAAGAAGGGAAGAGGTAGGTGAAAAGAAATCAGGAAGAAAAACGCAGTTGAGAGAATAAAGGTAGAGAGAGAGAGAGAGAGAGAGAGAGAGAGAGAGAGAGAGAGAGAGAAATGAACGGAGAGAGTAGAAAAAGGGTAGAGAGAGATAGCTGTGTATGTGTGTGATAGGGAGAAAAGCAAAAGTAAAAAGAGAAGAGATAGGTGAAAAAAAATGAGGGAAAAGAATACAGTTGAGAGAAGAAAGATATATATTTATATATATGGGGGAGAGAGAGGGGAATATAAGCAAAGAAGAAGGGAGTGGGTAGACAGCGAGAAAGACGTCAAGTGATATGGAGAGAAGGAGAGAGACATATATATATATATATATATATACATACCTACCTTTCTTCACTCAACTGTATTCTTTTCCCTCATTTCTTTTCACCTACCTCTTCTCTTTTATATATATATATATATATATATATATATATATAGAGAGAGAGAGAGAGAGAGAGAGAGAAATGGATAGATAGAGTAGAAAAAAGGTAGCGGGAGAGAGCTGTGTGTGTGTGTGTGATGGGGAGAAAAACGAAAGGAAGAAGAGAAGAGGTAGGTGAGAAGAGATGAGGTGATGAAGGCGAGGAACATAGGTGAGAGAAGAAAGGGTATAGCGAGGGATGGAGAAAGACGGAGAGAACGAGAGAATGGGAGAGAGAGAGGGGGAGAGAGAGAGGGAATATAGGCAATGAAGAAGGGAGGGGTAGACAGCGAGAAAGACATCAAGTGATATGGAGAGAGGGAGAGTGGGAGAGAAAAAAAAATATATATATACCTACCTTTCTTCTCTCAACTGTATTCTTTTCCCTCGTTTCATTCTCCTATCTCTTCTCTTTATATATATATATATATATATATATATATATATATATAAGAGAGAGAGAGAGAGAGAGAGAGAGAGAGAGAGAGAGAAATGGACAGATAGAGTAGAAAAAAGGTAGCGGGAGAGAGCTGTGTGTGTGTGTGTGATGGGGAGAAAAACGAAAGGAAGAAGGGAAGAGGTAGGTGAAATGAGACGAGAAAGAAAAACACAGCTGAGAGAAGGTAGGTAAAGAGAGAGAGAGAGAGAGAGAGAGAGAGAGAGAAATGGACAGATAGAGTAGGAAAAGGGTAGAGGGAGAGAGCTGTATGTAAGAAGAGATGAGGTTATGAAGGCGAGGAACATAGGTGAGAGAAGAAGGGATATGGAGAAGGAGGGAGAAAGACGGGGAGAACGAGAGAATGGGGGGGAGAGAGAGGGGAATATAGTCAAAGAAGAATTGAGTGGGTAGACAGCGAGAAATACATCAAGTGATATGGAAAGGGAGAGAGAAAGTTTAAAATTGGGCGATAGAAGGCGAGGAGTTAAGTATAGAGAAAAAAATGATGATTTCGAACAGGGGTTTTCTAACTGTGATCCGCGGACCACAGGGGGTCCGCAAGGATAAGATAGGGGGTCCGTGGTTTAACTCATCACGTGAAATTCAAATTATGAATTTTCAATTTCTGGATATTTATTTTTACTTATCAATGTTATCAAATAGAAATTTAAATTTATCAGTTTAAAGTAAGCTTAAAACCAGTTTTTACTGCGTTAATGCAAAACTATAAGCTATTTTTAGTAAAAAATTATGTATAAATTTCATAAGCGTTTATAGTGAAATATAAAGGGGTACGTAAGTCAAAAAGTTTGAAGACCCCTGATTGAGAAGACAGAGAGGGAGATAGAGTTGGAATGGAAGTAGGGGACAAGAAGTGAAATAAAAAGGCGGGTGAAGAAAAGATAAAGAGAGGAGATGGCAGAAGGAGCCAGAATGAGAAAGAAAGAGGGTAAGGAATGAGAGAAAGAGAGAGAGAGAGAGGGGGAGGGAAGTGAGAAATAAAAGCGTTAAAGACTTAGAGAACGAAAAAGAGGATAGAGAAGACAATTCAATATTCCTGTTGTTATACTCTTCGGTCTTCTATCTAAGTGAATTTCAGAGAAACACTCTTAAAACTTTTTTTTATGTCGAACGGAAATGGAAAAAATTATTAAGCTAGGAAAAAAAGAAAGAATTTGCATAACGAATGTCATGCAGAAGCATAAATGCCGACGCTTAAAAAAAGGTTTTAAAAAATGCAGCAATAAACACGTCTCCAATTAAAGTAGATATATATAGCGTCATGTCGTCAAACGGCGCTCACTACCATTCTCACAGAGATGCGAAAATGCCGAGTCCTGCCACTGGCCTGCGCGCACATATTAAACCATAAATTAAAGCAGACAAATATATCAACAAATCGTAAAACGGCGTCCATTATCACTTTAACAAAGATGCGAAAATGCCAAATCCTCCTATCGCGCACACTTATATGAACCACTAACACACACACATACATGAACTAACACACTTACAGGTACACACACGCACACATACTACAATTAACGACAGCAGTAGCAGCGAAAGAGGAGCATTCGTTTAAAGGCACGGTCAAACAGCAGACGACGTGAAACCAAGCTCTCCTATTATTCTGAAGATGAGATTCTGATCTCGAAATATTAATGAATAATAAATAGGTAATACCCAACAGCTTCTTTACTTTCCTTTATTTTATTAAACGCATTGTGAAAGCCTTCAAATACCTACACATACACAATGCTTCAAACAAATGACAAAACTCTCTTATTTTTAGATTATAGTAATTGTTTGTAGATATAAACAATTTATTGATCAAGTCCTACAAATTAACCCGTAGCTGGGGAGATTGTTTTGTTATTTTCCCATGTCTTACTAATCAGACCATAGTTGGTGTTAGAAGAGATAAAGATAATTGCGTGGAAAAAAATATAACAAAGTGAACTCTGATTTGAACTCGGATATTCGATTTCAAATACCGAGCAGTTTTCCATTACACCACGCGCATATTCAAGAACACACCCAATTGTATTCGCAAGTGTATTTGATTGATTATTTGAATGAATTGACGTAAAGCAGTTGTCAAAGACATGCATCTGGATACATTTCAGAGGGGTGAGTACCTGGATATGCCAAGCTGTTCTGCTACTAATGAGGAAAACCCGGATAAAACTAGTTTTGTCAGACATGTTCACAGGCGGCTCTAGTCTTCTTTTGCGTCGGTAGTGAAGTGTGTTTGCCACAAGTTTCTCGAGAAAAAAAAAAAGTAAGTAATTTTATCGGTCCTGACCTGGCATCTCACCTTCAGTCACTTTCCCAAGAAAAGAGGAGACACGAAGCTCGTTATTATTACTAGTATTAGTAATAGTAATAGTAGTAGTTGTGTGTTGTGGTGTAATGCATATCGGCTTGGAACGAGAAATCGGTGAGCCGAGTTCGAATTCCAGTTTAATTTGTTGCATTCGCTTACACGCAAATAACCCAGGGAAAGGTGTTAATCGTCTATTCTCCCTCCGGCTATTGATTAAATAACATGACAGTTTTGGTTCTATAGCCTTGGTTGGCAACTAGTCTACCGCAGAGATTAATGGCAACCTACTGCAAGAAAATCTTCTGCCCAATCAGTCATGTCTCTTTCGAGACATGATCGCCTAAGCGTGTATCACGTAAACTACTTAACTGACTGAATATAATCGTTGAAAACATGATTAAGGGTTCTACTAGGTATAAAGTGGGGATCAGTTTTATAATGTTATGAAGTAATAAACTGATCTCCCACTAC